>JBCJKH010076003.1:18961-53167 GCA_039877255.1 Loriculus beryllinus | reverse complement strand
TATAATTATTTATGAGGCTTAAAATCCCATTCTGTTGTAATCGCCATCAATGCTTGTGCATATTTGGAAACTTTTTTATGAGAGCAGACAGCTAGTTTCTTCCACATTCCCACTTCTATTAATTTATATAAGCAAGTATGTGTTCTGCTGACAGGCAGGATACACAACAAAATTACCATACACTAGCTGTATATAACATGCACAGTTTATAATGACTCAAGAAACATTCATGTGTTGTGTTTAGATTTCATAAAGCAGTTTTGGGAACTATGATTAACATGAATCAGATGTCCATCGCTGCAAAGAAATTGGATGCTTCTCAAACAACTCCTCCTGCCAAACTTAGCGATTATTACAATCCTCAGGAAGATTGGAGATCCTTGTTTGCAAAGATTCAGGAAGCTTTTTCTAATGCTGATACGAATTTTTCTATTCCGGGAGGAATAGCTGCTCTCTCCTCTGAATTATATAAAATTCAGGAAGACAACATCCAAAAAGCCAAAAGACTTCTTCGGTGGCATGTTAATGCTTTAACGTGGGGTGAAAACATGGTGGCAGAATATATTGCTAATGTACAAACCTGGCTGTTGACTCCACCAGCTTATAGAGGTAAAAATGCCCCAACCAGTGAAGCAATCACTACAAGGTTTAGAGTGGCACTTGCATGTATAACATGCGCAGTCAAGCACACTAAAGCAAACTAGCACATTATATAATAAATAAGTACAATAAAGCAAATCACAGAATCATAGAATGGTTAGGGTTGGAAAGGACTTTAAGATCATCTAGTTCCAATGCCCATGCTATGGGCAGAGATGCTGCACACTAGATCATGTCACTCAAGGCTCTGTCTGACCTCGCCTTGAACACTGCCAAGGATGAAGCATTTGCCACTTCTTTTGGCAAACTGTTCCAGTGCCTTACCACTTGTACAGTAAAGAACTTCTTCCTTATGTCTAAATCATATACATATATATATATATATTAGAAATGCATCAAATCATTACTGCATAAAAGCGAACAGAGATTAAGAAGAAAGACATACCAATTACCATCAAATCTTCATCCAGGCCCACACTTCGAGCTGGAAAGCCCCATTGCAACCAATGCCAGGAGTCTCAGGTAATTGGGAAAATTCCTACATGGTGCATTCACCTATAGGTGAGGCTTCCAATTCAGCTACAAGAGGGTCTTGCTTTTATACCTTTAGAAAAACAATGAGCTTTATGCCAGATCTCTAAGTTTTTACTCATGGGGCTGTGCATTTTCTCATGATCTCACTGCTGTCTACGCTGAGACCATGGTGTGGCCAAGTATGAAGGTCGCAGAACAGCTAGCTGTGCACCTGTGGTTTCCTGACTCTTTCCTACAAACAGTCATGATGAACATAAACATATATACTCTACCAAATAGACTTTGACAAAAAGTATTATTTGTTAGGCCTCTCAGTCAAGAGAGGGAATCAACTCTCTGCTAGGTTCTTATCCATTACATTGTGTCATCTTAATAGAAAAAAAGACAGTTTACAGCTATATTTGGATGGGGGCAGTGGCATGTAAACTTAAATGGGAGCAGACATTCTGAAAAAATAATATTTTCAACAATGTAAAATAGTATGTGTTAGAACAAAATAGATGAAAGTAATCTTTTGGCATTTTATTGTGTGGCTACAGTGTATGTCATTATGCAAAAAGACAATGATTCCTCCAGCCATCATTAATGTTTTATTTTTCAAGTAAAACTAATCACTTTTCCTGTGGTTATTAATATTTCAACACTATAAATGTTTATTAAAACATTTAAAACCTATGTTTTCTGTTGCTGAAAAAGCATGCATATCAAATTAGTGCTGGGCAAACAGTGTAAAACCGTTTCTTAGAAGATTAATTTGTTCTCAAAGTGCTCATAATCATGAACCTTTTTGTGTTTGACTTTTACAGCAAACTTGCTTCTTGGCAGAAATATATAAAATATTGAACTTTAAGTGACCATTGGAGAATAATTCTGGAAAACAAACTGTGAATTTATAAATATAAATATTCTATTCCTATCCCCAGTTCACCAGGGTATGAAGGCTTATCATCTGATCCAAATACACATTTTAAATCAAAGAACACAGCTCAAATTTCAGCTTTTAGTGCTCATGATGAACTGCCTCTGTATAGTTTATAGACCAAGAAATACTAATGAGAATTTTTTAAGACATTTAAAGTATATAGATTTTGGGTTGTTTGGGCACTGCCTGGATAACAAGCAGTACAGCACAGTAGGAGAGCCCCACAGAGTAAAAACTTTGGTTCTGAGAACCCAATACCAACATCGTATTTTTCAGGAAGTTTAAGCTGGCCCCCTGATGAGTGAATGACTAATGAGTACTCGTTAATGGCCAAGCATGCTAAGCACACTCCTGGATCTCTTCTTCCAGGTCCATTTCTTTGGAAAGGAATCCAATTCGTAGCTCCAAGACCACCCCAAGACGCAAAGCAAACCACAGTGAAAAGGAATGACCGGGATTGTACTCCTGATCTGAAACAAAATCTGTAGTGCTGTAGGTGTACCTTATGTGAGCATTGCTTGTTAGAATTTATGATGTAAGGTATTTCTAAGCAAAATAGAACCACAAATAATTAATGTTTCTATTTTGTATTTAAATTTCTGAAGTAGTCCTAAGTATCATTGTGGGAATCTAAATAAGAGCACATATACATAAATACTACACACATATATATTTCAAAGAGCATGAGCATGTACATGTATCTTTTTTCAGGTCACAATATTTTCAAACTTAACACATACATCTATAAAACTGATTCAAATGACTTTGTGATAAAAATTTCCACCCCCCAGTAAAGCTAGAGCACAGACTAACTTCCTTTTTTGAGAAATGGTGTGTTACTTTAATTTCACAGTGTGTACCTTTCTGACATAGAGAAGAGATAATATAATAAATGGTCTTCTAGGAAGACCTCTAAAGTCAATATCTAAATCACCAGGATTATGCATTTCAACAAATAAAAGCTTTGAATTATGTCACACAGCAATACAGGACTGGCTAAACCTTTCAAGTTAGCAGTATGGCAGATTAGCTTTCTAGTTTTTGACATTTAAAAGCAGCTTCAGATTCTGGTGCCCATTTATCTCAGAAATAAAATGAGTTTGCAATTCTCCTGCTAATACCTACTGGTTAGTCTCAAGAAATTGGTGTCTGATTCCGGATGATTACCAGTGTTAGTTTAATAGAAACTAATCACTAGCATAGCAGGTTAGTACGGCATTAGTGAGGTGTATTACAATGCAAAAGAAATTCATAGCATTTATAGCTAGTTAGAGTCTTGAAAATAGTGTGCAAACAATTCACTTTAGCATGGCAATTTTTCAAGAGTTATGCCCAGTAAAGAATTAGCATTCGAATGGAATTTCCTTCTCCTCCAGCACATCAAATTTGAATCATGGTTTGGAAAGCATAGAAGAAACGCAGCTAAAAGTTGAGCGGAGAAGTGATTCAGAGCAGCCCTGCCAAGAAGGACTTGGAGGTGTTGGTCGACGAGAAACTGAACATGAGCTGGCTTCAGTGTGCGCTCACAGCCCAGAAAGCCAACTGCATCCTGGGCTCCATCAAAAGAAGAGTGACCAGCAGGTCGAAGGAGGAGATCCTACCCCCCCATTCTGCTCTCGTGAGCCCCCACTTGGAATATTGTGTACAGTTCTGGTGTTCTCAACATAAAAAGGACATGGAGCTGTTGGAACAAGTCCAGAGGAGGGCCACGAGGATGGTCAGGGAGCTGGAGCATCTGACAGGCTAAGAAAGTTGGGGATGTTCAACCCAGAGAAGGTTGCACAGAGACCTCATAGCAGCCTTCCAGTATCTGAAAAGGGGCCCATAAAGATGACAGAGAGGGACATTTCATTAGGGACTGGGTTTAAACTTAAGCAGGGAAAGTTCAAGCTAGCTCTAAGGAATGAATTCTTTACTATGAAGGTGGTGAGACACTGGCATAGGTTGCCCAGAGAACCTGCGGCTACTTCATCCCTGACAGTGTTCAGGTTGGACAGAGCCTTGAGCAACCTGGTCTACCAGAAGGCGTCCCTGCCCATGGAGGACAGCTGAAACTAGATGATCTTAAGGTCCTTTCCAAACCTAAATCATTCTATGAGTCTATGATTCTGATATGAGTCTATGATTCTGATATGAGTCTATGATTCAAAAATTTACTGTCTTTATGTACCTCTTCTGTAGATAAACAGTAGCAGTTTTAGCATTCCACAAGGATAAAAAAGTGCATGAAAAGGTATAAAATTATCATTTGAAGAAATAATTAAAAGCCTGTGAGTGACATTTCTTTCTCTGTATAATACAGGCACACGCATACCCCCTTGTCTAGATTTAATGCAGACATAATAGCTGATATATTCTAATTTCCATGTAAGAATGAAAGCCCTTTCTGAACAAAACCTAACTAAATTATATGTTCATGGGACACTTTTGTATGTATAAAGGTTGTGGGATTGAGTTACTAAATATTAATTCACAAAGCTTTTATTTTATCAATTACAGATACATATCCTAAGATCAGATATTTGTATGATAAAATGAAATTTAAAAAACAAACAAGGAATAAAGGAACATAGCTTCTTTTTTTCTATTTATAGATCAAGTAGAGCTCTTGTATAACAACTGTATGAAAGACATCAAAAGTTTCCGTTCCTTAAGCTTGTTTTTTCACATCCCCTTGGAAATGTCTCCTAAGTGACAAAGGTTGAGTCTTGAATGTTATTTAAAATATTAGCATTTTTATAAAAGCTCATTTGAATCTGCAGTATTTCTCTATGAAATGTAATAGAATCAAATTGCTTATCCAGATCCACAGTGCATTACTCTTTTTATAATAGTGTGATAGCTGCATTCATTAGAGTTATACTACTATAAAAGCCAGACAAAACCAGTGAGGAATCAGACCCCATTCTTTTTATATACAGATCAGTTTTTCTGAAAACAAAGCCTGAATATTTTCTACTTTGCATATTTTAAATTATCTGTACCAAAAAAAGGAATAATATCTATTGCCAAGACCTACACACACAATTTATTATGTCTGGAAAGAGAGGACAGGCTTAGTTCATTAAAAAGTTGTTAAATTTTTTATTAGACCCTGGCTAGTTAATCCATAAAAATGAGCAAAATGCTTTTCCTCAAAGTTTAATAGCTTGCTTCCGTCATGCTGTAAAATACGTAAGAATTGAGGAAGCTCAAGTTTTGAAAAGCTTCATCTTTTCATACAGTTGCTTATCATATGAAACTTGCAAATAAATAGTGGCCTTGTGCAAGACACTGGAGTGATTTTAATTAATATCTTGCATTATGTTTAGTGTCTTTTATATATTATTTTCATCTATGATTTGTTCTGAGTGCCCTCTACTGAAAAGTAAGATGAAGTGATTAATTGTCTAGCACTCAAATATATAATGCTTACAAAACCCATTAGACAGCTGTACATTGTAAAAAGATATATATATTTGCATATGAAAACTGAGACTTCTCCAGGCTCCTAAGCCTGATTTCAGAGGGCCTTAAATGGAGAGCACACAGTCTAACTTAACAGGTTTCCACAAATGATTAGTTGTCTTGGTTAAATGTCTTGAAAGCAGCAGGTTACAGTGTTAAGGTTTATTCTGAAGGTAGTATGTACAGCTTGTTCTGAAGATACTGTATGTCTGGATAAAGGTATATGTTCCATATGTTCTCTGAAAGGACAGGTTAGAGCACTGCTGGAGGACATAAAAGATTTAAGTGGCTTTATTAAAAAAAAAAAAAAGATAAAATCACCCTCTTAAATCTACAAGTAACTTTTTTCCTATTTCTTTATGTGTTTCATGATCTTCTGCTCTGAAGTGTTTGTGACTATTGAAAACAGAATATGCTGGGAGTGTTGCTTTATGTTTTCACAGGGGAGGATTAACCTGACAGTTACGAAACCAAACTGTAAAGAATGCCCTCTATGGATACCTAATAGTTTAGGCTGTATCACTGATCTACGGTGCTCCTCTGTAAGAGCTGATAATCACTTCTAACCTGCCCTGTCTCAGTGCTTTGATGCCATATCAGTGTCATTCATTTTGCATGAAAACAGAGTTTATTGCATTAAAGACAGTCTCGGGAGCTGTTACCCATATTGACATGTAATTTGGGTTTGCTCGGAAGAGGGCAGCAAGTAGCTTTTAATCTCCTGTTTGCTTTTACTGGTAAAATCAACGTGAGATGTGGGCCTGGGAGAGGATGAAGGCAAGTGTGATGTGTGTCTGCCCAAAGAAACTAAATGAATCTCTGAACTTAGTTATACAACTAGCTGACATAACCTTTTTTAACCTGTAATTACTAGTTTACACAGTTAATTTCATGTTGGCGTTCCAAAACATCAAACTAAAACAAAGAGTGAAGGAAGGTGGGCATTGTCTTGCTATGTCCATAATGGAAATAGTGCTGGTTCTCTGGGGGGGTGTTTAGTCTGATGAGCTTTGGAGGGATGAAACCTACCCCCTGTGAGTAGAGTGGTGAGAGCAGTGGGTTTCTGCTGGCATGCCTGCTGGAGATAGGAAAGCATCTGGAGGATGGGTAGAAGGTACATGCTCTGAGAATACCACAGGGCTAGGTAAGGCAGAGGTGCAAAAACAACTCAAAGTTATTGGGGTTGGTTCTGTGCATCCATGGATTAGAAAATGCAGAGGCTAAACAGGCAAACATGGAAGCAGCCAGGGAATATAAATGCCCCTGCACTGGGAGGAGCTGTGGGGAGATGAAGTCCAGATTGAAATACTGTGAAACACTGACATCTTCTGTTACAAATCATAGCCCTTAACTTGGTTGTCTCTTGTGGGATACAGTATGTCTGTGCCTGTGTTTGGGGAGCTTTTTTCAGCAGGGGCTTTTACAAACTCCAGCATTCTTAAGCTCACCAAGAGATGATGTGGGTGCCCATGCTTGCTCTGCATCTCCATTACCTGATCTTTCAACACAGTTTTAGCAAGCTAATTTTTTTCCCAGGATGAGGCTTTAATTCCCTCCCATTGATCATGGCCAAAGAAGAGAGCTCAAACGCAGATTTTATTCCAGAAACAATGCTCCCCTTATGTGCTGTGTCATGATCTCTGTGAATGAACCTGCTGGTAAAATGAAGGCTTTTCCCCAGGCTGTTTTGTACCTTTCTCAGGTGAATCTTCTTGTTAGATCAGCTGCCTGGATTCCTGCAGGGAGAGAGAAGGGAACTAAAGCATAAAATCTTTGTTCCATGGGGACATGAGAAAATACAACGGTCAGTGGGACTTGGGCTTCATATTTAGTTTCTATAAATCCTCATGTGCTGCAGTGATATTGTCCCCATTAAAGCCTATGAAGCAGAGAAGTTTCCCTGTGCAGCTGTACATGTTTTTCTGTCTTGTAACACTTCGGGTCCACTCCAAAGATCTCTGCCTGAGCTGGCTGTTCACTTCAGACCAAATCTGGTGTCATCTTTCTTGCCTCATTCTCAGCTCTGCTGTGAGCTGCTGCCTATTCTGTTGGTAGCTGTTCTTCCCCACCCCTCAGAGTGCTGTCAGCATTTCTCAAGTTGTACATAAAATATAGCTTCCCACTTTTCCATGTTTGGTCCTTTGACGGCCAAGGTGCACCATGGCCACCAAACTGATTAATTTGATGATCCAGTACAGAAGGCTTTGAAAGTGAGACACTGGTGTTCTTGATCACTTCCTCTCCTCTCATCCCCCCTGCCACTATCCATCAAGAATGGCATTTTAATGATCCCTTAGCTGCCTTTCCTCTTTTCCTGAGACTCAAGAGTGCAAGAAGCTGTTTCTGTGGTGCTGCTTACCCCTAAATGAAGGGAGCTACGTCCAAGTGCTGTGCCTGAATTTCAGTGTGCAAATCCTCCTGCAGTTTCCTACAGTGCTTCAGGTAGAGTGTTTTATATCTGTCCATTGCTGGTTCTTGGCCTGAGGAAAATGAGAGGAAATTGAGATGAAAGTTGGCCACTGTATCCCCTAAACTTGTTCCAGTGGTTAATTAGCTGTGAAAAAAATAGCATGTAATTTCAATCCCTGTTTGTCTCTGAGTTTCCAACATTCCTACCTTGCTTTGCCTTTATCTGTAGATGTCTGTGGGGCCTCATGTGCTAGGCACTCTACGTTCCCAGGGATGGGAAATTGTGAAATCCATGTGGGATGGGAAATTATCTCAGATGTTTCCAATCTTAGACAGGGGAAAAAAAGTCTATCTTGGAAGCAATTCAGCTGAAACCCAGGGCATACAGCTGGTGCATTCATCTTCATGCTCACCCTCCTGCCTACCAGCAACTCACTTGACTTTCTAAATGAAAAATTACTCTAATTGAAAACTGGAGCTTCAGTATTTGTGAGGCTGAAAGCAGGCATCTAAACAAGTCCACTGATTTATAGATGCATTTTTTAAAGCCATGTTTTAAAGACAGATGCTTATACCAACTGTTCTTTGGTCTTGCCAAGTTGGGGGTTTCATATTAAAATAATAATTCGCTGAATGGTTTCTACCAGCTTTGTATCTTGCACAGTGAAGAGGATCTGTCTGCTGTAGTGTCTTTCATTGCATGTAGTGAGACAACAGAGTAACAGAAAGAGGAGGATAGGGTAAATGATCTATGATTGCAGGACTACCAGTGACATCGTGGCCTAGTGGGCTGCTGCTGTTGAGAAGTGGCTTATGGTCCTATCTGGAGCCAAGCTTCTGTGGCATCAGTCTTCCTGAAAGAGGCTGGGTCCTGCCTAAGATAGAGCTTTATTTTTGCTTTGCTGTGCAAGTGGATCCACCTGATGGAAGCTGTGCAGGACATGACAACATTTGAGGTTTCTCCAGCAGAAGACTTTTGTTACTCAGAGGCTGAGAGTTTATTAACCACAGCCATCCAGCAGGTCTTGGAAGGACTCCCAGGACCCCTGGAGGTGCTGAGCTGCATGTGTTGACATACTGGGAGTCCAGCGGCTGCTGTGTTTCTCTTATTTCAAAGGAAATGTCAATCAGAGAGGGAACATCTCAGTTGAGAAGCAGCTGGAGTGCATATCAGACAGGACCTTTTGCTGGGGTAGGAGGGAAGGGAAGGAGGCAGTCTCTTGGATGGAAGGGTGCAGGCAGTGATCCTGATGGCTAATGTAGCACAGAGGTGGCCTGGCATTGGTGCAGTCAAGAGCCATTGGCTTTCAGCCCACTGTGAGCAGGCTGCAGAGGTGCTGGGGTGGCTGGTGGGAGAAGTGGGTGGGATATGATGCTGATCTCAGGTGCTGCACACTTAACAGCCGTACCCTGCTGGTTCCATGCCTTCCTTGGCACCAGCAAGGTGTAAGGTAACTCAGTACTGAAGTAAGCTGGTAGGGAGCTGGGCGTACTTGCCCAGGACAAGTGTGTAAAGCTGAGAGGTCAGGTGGAACTGCTATCCTTCCTGTTGTTAGAGTCAGCAGAAGCCTTGTGTAATTTGTGCCTTGGCTTTAATGACTACTGACTGGGAGAGATAACTTACTACAGTATGGGGTGCTATTTTGTATCCTTCTCTGGAGCACTTCTCCTGAATGCTTAGACTTGAGTGGATTCAGCAGTGTTCCCGATATTGAATGAGACAGGCTGTTCTCCACCTGGCAGTTGCAGGGTTGGACTGATGACACAGAGAGTTAACCAGAGCTGCTGGAGGGCATTGTGGCTGGGCTGTCCTTACTATCTGCCCAGGGTGGCCAACACTAACCTATCTTCTGGTCTTCCCAGAGCAAGGAATGTCTGAGCTGAATGCTAAAAAGATGAATTGCTCCCTGGCATGTGTGTGAGAGCATTCATTGCAAACTGTGTATTTGCTGTTGTGAACTGTCTGGAAAAGTTTCCTTGTTCAGCTAGGGAGGAAGAACCTCACTGCAGAGTTTCTATAGCATCAATGCTACCAATGGCCAAAGCAAGCTGACAGCAAGCGTCACACAGGATTAAGTCTGTGCATATGACCAAGAAAACGACCAGGAGTGAGCAGAAAAAAGGGCTAGACCTGATGAGCAGTTTCCTGGCAAAAAGAGCTTGATCTGGGCTGATTACTGAGTATTTATAAATGCTGAAAAAGTTGTTGCCTACTGACTTGGCCTAGTTGTATCTTCAGCAATTCCTACAGATGGGGGATGAGTGGCAAGAATAATAGAGGAGGGAGGATCCGGTTACATGCTTGGAGAGGAATGCCAGGATTTCCTTGCCTGTCTTGGCACTGGCTTTCTGCTGCTCCTGCCCTGCCCTCCTACCTTTCTGGCTAATCCAACCTTGGTTCAGAGTCCAGCACTGCAGGAAAGGGAGGCTATTCTGTTAGAGTTGCTGCACTCAAGTCAGTGTATGCCAAGCTGTATATAAAATAAAACATAAAATGTTGGAGCTGCTGCACTTCAGGTTGCAATGGAGAGAAAAGCAGCAGAATCTGTGGGCTGCCATAAGACACCCTGTAGCTTCTCAGCAAAGCAGCTTTTGTGGGGACTTTGAGCAGAAGGTGAAAGCTGCAGTCTATTTTATTGAGTAGGGTTATCAAGGAACTGAATCTAGAAAGTTAATCTTGGAAGTATGCTAAGTTTGAACATCTGTAAGTGTTTTGAGATTTGTGAGTGAAAAATTCTAGGCAAAAGGAGAGGATGTATCTGTGGTTCAAAGCAGGGGCAAGGGTATACCTCCTGCCTATAGCTTGGCTATGCAAAAACTTCTGGAAAACTATTTCTTTGCTTTTGAAATACATTTGACTGCACTAAGTGGTATGGAGTTCTCAAAATGTTTTCCTTGGCTTATCCAGTGCCTCCTGGACTCTATTTCTTCTCTTTTCTTTCCCTATTCTTCACAAACAATTCAGTTTGAACCTTACTTTACTTTGTTTAGGTTTAGCATTTTCCTCAAGTATTTAAGGCTATGATACTTATCTTGAGTAGCAAGCCAAGGAATCACAGAAATTCTGTGTTAATGTCTCACTCTCCTTTTGATACACAGGCTTCCCGGAGCAGATTTGTAGCTCCTCAGCTGGTGCTTATTCTGTCCTAACACAGCATAGAGGATTTGGTTTGTTACCTTTTGGATGGAGAGACATCTTAAAATAGCACCATGCATTGTTCATCATTTCACCTATCTTGTGATGAACCTGCTGGTTTAGGAAGTGTGGGAAACATACTTAGTAAAAATTAAAATATCTATCTTGGAGACTTATCATCATCAGATCTCAGAGGGCTTTGCCAAGCTGGATACCAGTTGCTGCATTTACTGCAAAGATGGAGAAACTGAAACAGTGAGAGTTTTGGGATGTGCCTGCTCTCACAGAGCGTGTTAGCAGCAAATCTGGGATTAAACACCCATGCATCTTGCACCAGCTTCCTGGGAAGCAGGAAGGAATGTGCCTCATGATGGCTGTCTTGCATGCAAATTCTTCCTCACTTTCTTATCAATTAATTTGCACACTGCAGAAGAGGGACCATGTTCCCTGTTCCTCATGGTTCACTTAGCAAGTTCTTTCTAGATTTCAGTAAGTCTGAGCCTGGAAGAGTTAGTGTTACTGCTAATACTAGAGTCTTGAGGGCAGTGTCTGTTTCCAGGCCCTGCGCTTCGATGGGCAGCTGCTGCCATCTCACAGAAGTCGCTTATAAAATGCTGCTGTGAGTCTTCTCAAAATATCCAAATCCTGAGTGTTACAGGAATGAGAGGGAACAAGGGCACTTTTTGATGTGTGGTACAGTTTGGAGCTGGTATACTGGGAAATGATCTCTAACTTTGGTCTTGTTGAGCATGAAGTGTGTGTATCCTGCAGTCTGGCAAGGTGCAGAATTAGCAGCAGGAACAGAGGTGTCCAGTCCCAAACACACTTCCTTCAAGTGTGTGCAGAGATGTGGGACAGTGTCCCCTTTCAGTGTGCAAGGGAAGCCAGATCTTGCTTTTATCAGGTCTTAGTAGCCTTGGAGTAACTTCATTTCTCTCTGCTCTGCTGCAGGGGTGCACTCGGCTCCTCTACTTGTGAACCACAACACTCACTGAAGGATGTGTCTTCGAGCCCTCAGCCATTTTTCTTTGGAGGCTGCTACTCAAAGGCACTTGTGATGCTCAGAGAAGGGAGGGCAAAGTGCATGCCTGCCCCATAAGATAATGTGTCTCCACCTACGCCTGGCATGGCTGTGTTTTTCTAGCTCTTTTGTGGTTTTGTTGTTCTCCCCTTGCACCCGCAAGACCGTGGTCTGGCTATAGCAATTGGCTAAATTTTTCTGGTGTTCCTCCCACAGGACCCAGGCACAAGCCCAGCCAAGCTTTTCATACATGTCTGCAGATGGACCTTTGCCCCTATGGTTTGCCTGTCCCCCTCTTCACCCGTGGACAGGCACTCCAGTGCATGAAGTGGACATTTTCCAGCCCTGAGCTGCCAGAGCTAATTAACCTTCTGCTAAGGCCAGGCTAGTCTTTCTGGGAAATGAGATCCATGGGGGTGTGCATTCCACAAGCTTCTCTTTGCCGGGCGTCTCGTGTATCTGTACATGAAAAATCCATTTCTTCCTCCATATACTTATATTTTAGGATTGGAGGAGCATAAGCTTTGTGAAGAGAGAAGGGATTGAGTTCCCCAAGTGTTCCTGCTGTCAGTAGTTGCCAGGAACTTGCCATGGGAGAAAACCATCCTAAAGCTGCTGGAGATGCCTTGGCTCTTCCTGGGCAGAGGATGCACACATGCAATTTTCCTCATCTCTGAGAAAGAGCAAAGTCTCTCCTTCGTTTGAGCTGTTTTTGTATAAGACAGCTGCTACAATTTCCTAGAAACTGCTTGGCAAGACTGGTAATAATGTTGCTTTCCAGTTTAGCCCTTGTCCTCTCTCTTCTAGCAGGCCTGCTCCACTTTCAGAGGAAAGTACAAGATTCTCCTTAATTCATGTGGTACTACTGGTCAAATCCCTAGAGAATTATGTTCTTAATGCTGTTACCCTTTTGAGCCATGGGATCCAATTCCCTTCTGTGCCTTGAGGTCCTTGAGATACTGTTCTCCAAACAGCCTGTGGAGATAGAAGTCAGGGATTGACTGGACTCTCACTGAAATATTCTGGGATTCAGTGGTTGAGTTCTTGGGGAAAACTATAGAGATGAGTGTTGAATTCTTCCCTGGTTGATCTTTATCTTAGTGCAAAGGTGGTGTTTTGTTTTATCCCCAGTGCATCTGTGTTAGTACCACCTGTGTCACTGTGCTTCATCTCAGTATGGTATAGTGCTGGTGCCAGAGGGAACAAACACTGGGTTGCTTGGTCTCCCAACATACACATGCCTGACTCTCTTTGGTATCATGCTGTATAAGGCCATTTATGTCCTCCTCTGTGGGGCAAAATGCTCCCTTCCAAAACACCTTAATCAAGCAGAATGCTGGCCGGACCTGTTCCTGTTAACTGAACCTGTCTTTCCTTGTAAGAAAAAGAAGTCTAATAGTGCTGTCTTCCAAAAATAATAATTAAAAAGTATAAGCTTCCATGAAAGCACGTTATGCTCTGGAGAAAAAAAAGATAGGGACTTTTTTGAGTGGTGCTGGGGGCAGGAAACAGAAAGTTGTTTGCTTAATGTGAAAAAAGCCAGGATTTACCTGCATGGTCTGCTCCTATTTGTACAGAGCCTACAAATCCCCCCTTTCCCATCTAGTGCTGTGAGTGAGTTGCAGTAAATCAGGGCAAGCTGAGAGGGGTTTTTTGTGTGTGGGTTGGTTGGTTTTTAAAGGGCCTTGATTGTCCAGCTATTTTTCTCCCTTGGTGCCGCTTCACGCCACTTCTGACTTTGATTAATAGGTCTCTGAATAAAATGTTAATCTAACTAGGGGTCCTTGGCCCAGCCCCCCTGCCCTCTATGCCGTGCTCCAGAAATATCAGAGAAAGCACACAGAGGTTTTGTCTCCCTGCAGAGTACTTGTAGCTTTTGATTAATGGGTGGAAGGGCCCAGCTCCAGGTTTGTGGCATCTCTCCCGACTGCAGAAAAATAAGCAAAAAGTCACCAAACATGACACAGAGAAGGAAAGTCCCAGGAGCTGCAATAAGAAGAAAGAAAAGAGAGAGAGTAGCTTAAATTCAAGATGTACCCCACTTCAAGCCTTGGTATTTGTGAGTCTGACCTCAGACCTTCATCTCCATTTTGGCCTTTCCTTATAGTGAGCTCAGACCATGTTGCTGGATTCAGTGGTTTCTAGGCTCTGGGATGTCTTAACTTCTAATATCTGCATCATGAGCTGCTTTGCACATTGCCCTGGGTTGACACTTCATGTGCATGTGTTAAGAGTGGTTAAGATGGCTTAATAAAAAAATGAGACCTTACACTTCAAACAGGACATGTGTTTCCTCTCTTCCCCTTCAAACTCTTGCCCATTCTCTGAATCAAACTTCTTTTGGAGCTTCTGAAATTATCAGAAACATGTGTTTCATTCCTGTTTTCTGGCCAGTACTGAATTCAGAAAGGCTGTTCTTGTATTACTTTCATGTGGGAGCCAGACCTTTGGAAATTTGCTTGATTCCTCAAGGTGAATAATTTTGTAGAACTATGTATATAAGAAGCTACTCATGCAAGGGCTTGTCTACATGAGGTAACTAGGCTAGAGTGAGTCAGGAAGTCAAACTGAGCTACTATGTTAGTCTGAAACAAGAGTCCACTGAAGGGCTCATCAAAAACGCTATTCCTGAGGCAAGCCTCAACTAATGTTGTGGGATGACCAAAAAGTGTGAAGAAGAGTGAAGAGTGACATGTGTACCATCTTACAGCTGCCTTCCCTTGCAACCCTTCTGTGGAAATGTTATGCCCTGCTATGTTTGTCCATTTTGCAATGGAGTAACTGTAGCAGAGCTTGCATAGCTTAGTTGCTGATCACAGAGCTGGAAGATGCAGGCTGAGCTGTAAGGTATGTGGGATTTCTTGTATGTGTCCCCAGTGTCACAACACTCAAACTAGGGGAAGCTCACACCATTGAGGAAAGGTGTGTGTGGGAATATTACCTGAGTATTTTAAGCCTGTGTTTTTTTGGTCAGAATGTGTAAAGGACTTTAATATGTGCAGGTGCAATACTTCTTTATGCCAAGCAAAGCCCTGCATCTTCAGCTACTACAGAAATCTTTCAATTAAGAAAAATCAACCTTGGTATCAAGAGATTTAGTCTTTCTTCACCTGGTACCATGTGCGATAGGGACAGTCACTGTATGGCCTTTCTTCTACTCTTGGCATCTCCCTGGAGGCCTTGTCAGTCCTTGACGACCTGTCATCCAACTCACTCGACAACTGACATGCCTGGAGGATGCAGCCGTCCCTGCTGACAACAGCTTTGTTTCCCATGTGATGGATGGCTTTGTGGCCCAAGCCTCATCATTGTCCCCTCGCCTGTGGCCTTGCTTCAGTGATTCTTATCTCTACCCTGGGCATCCACTCCCTGTAGCGAAGGTGAACAGTTGCCAGTGCTGCACCTTCTCCTTGGGTGCTTCTCCAGGAGTGGGGTGGAGGGAAGGACAACAGGCATCCCCTCGAGATTGAGTGGAACCAAACTGTGCTGTTTACCCAGCCCTGTGTGGCATTTGGCTTTTATCTGCAAGGGGAAGGCAGATATGAGGGATTCTTTTTGTTAGTCAGTCAGTTGTATGGGCATGTGGAAGCGCTTGTGTAATTACCATTCTCCAGCTCTCACATCCTGTATCTTGTAAATCACCAATCCATCACAGCCCTCCTCCTTGTATTGTTCTATAATTAACTGGACAAACTACAGGAGCATTGTCATAGCTCCCCATTTAGAGGGACAAAGACTCGAAGGAAGAGTTCAGTCCCTTTCAGCTTTTTTCCTCCTCTTCTGAGCCCTTTTTTTTTTTTTGTCTCTGTATCTTCTGCTCCATCTCATGACTCTAAAGATGTCTCACCTGCTTCTCTGAATGAGCACTTATTTGCAAACCTACAATCACCACAGAAACAGTGGCCACAAAAGGGCAGACTCAAGGATTTTAACCCTTCTTGTCCCTCTACAGATGTGTGCAGGTGTGCTCACTTCCTCCCTCTTGTAAGGAGCAGCTCAGTTCTGAACAGGCTTCGGACCCTCTGCTAACGAAAATAGGCCGCAGTTGCCTCATCCATTCCTCACGATAATATACTGAGGATTTAGCTTCTAGCAAACAGTCTGCTAATGAGTTAGACAATCCCTGGGGCTGGATTATGAGCTGCAAGGGAGATGGAAGATTTCCAAAGGGTGTGGTAGTACTAAGATTTGGGGAGTTACTGATACTTTGGTGTTGTTGACCCAGGAGCAGATTTTGGCTCAGAGCATGAGGATCTACTATTCTTCCTTATTTGAGGTGTCAGGTATGTCTGCTGGATGAAATTATGCCCTTATGTTTTGGAAGGCCAGGCCTTAACAAACGCCAACATTGCTTATTTAACCTCCATCTCTAAAATCTTCTTTTCCAGCTCTTGTGAGCTGTAAATTAAACCTGTCCATCCCTTGGAAACTCTTCAGAAGTGACCTGAAGCTGACCTCTAAGCCATGGGGCACTTCTTAATTGCTACGTGGATCCCAGTGACCAGGTCACCTGTATTAATATCTGAGCACATTGTGATTCCCTCTTGTGAGGCCAGTGGAACACAGGGTGTCTAAGCTCTGCTTGGAAAAAGGCTTTGCCACTTCAGTACGTTTGAATGGAAAGGGGAAGACCTGTTCGTGTTTATTTTACTGCCCCTTTTATTGGCTTGATTTATAGCCTGAGGCTGTGAGTTAATTGAGGTCTAGTCCAGGAAAGGGCACCTGGGAAGGGGAGGTGCTGCAGTGCCACCAGAGGGAAAACACCCAGGAAAGTACTTTCATAAAGCACAATTTGTTGCTCTAAGAGAGCAAGCCAAGCTCTTGCCACCAGAACAGGTTGTTCTGGCTCAAGGAGCACCCTTAGCTCTCTGTGGGTGGCAAGGACCAAGGGGCAGAGGTTAACCAAGAGAAGGTGCTGCTTCTTGGTGTGCCCTTCATTAAAGCATCCTCCTGCCTGTCTCTTATGGATGAAACCTAGTCACCTGTATAAGTGCGACTGTCATAGCCTTCTCTAATGGAGACCCCATAAAGAAGTTCCCATAGCCTGAAAGCAGTTACCTTTCAGTGCACACCTCCTGGGCCTGCAGAGCAGATGCCAAGGAGCAGAGCTCTTACCCAGGTCAGCTGGCTCCAAAGAGGTCTGGGAAAGGGCTTCTTCAGCCCAGTGCCACTCCAACAAAGAGAAAATAATAGTGCTGTAGGTGGCCAAGGGCTAAGCCTGTTGTGAACTGGAGGGTGGCAGATTGATCTGGAGGGGCTGGTTCACTCTTTTCTGTGTGGGAAACGGTATTGTGGCTCTGGGGTTTGCATAACCCCATAGTGCAGGTGCTCTGATAGCTCCTGAGCAGTTAGGTATGGAACAAGCTGGACCTGAAGGCATGCCAACATCAGTGCTTGTTCTTCTGACCTAGTGGGTTATGAACACCATATGCTGTCCCCCCAGAGCTGTGCTAAGAGCGCAGTGTTTCTATCCTGTAACATCCCTGATAGGCCAGGAGCCTAGTGGCAGCACTTTCTCTTGCCAGTCTCGCTCTGCCACAAACACGTAATGCCACTCTTTCCTTTCAGCTCCTTACAGCATGTGTATACTATGCAGCCATTATGTTCTTCACAGGGAGATCCTTCCTTGCCCTGGGAAAGCCTTTTTAGCCTGGTTTGTGCCAGGGAGGGCAACGGGAGTAAGATGCTGTCAGATGAGCTGTGAGGCTTCCTTTCCTTCTTAGGCTTGCGTGGAGCATGTCTTCATTTCTAGTGCTCAGCCGCTCCTTGGATGGCTGGTTCAGTAAATTCCAGCTGAATGGGATGGAGCAGCTATATGCTGCAGGTATGGAATCAAAAGAAGCTGTACATGTTGAATGATGAATATCCCCAAGTCCTTAGTTTATGTTACTAAAAGGGATCACCTAGTTCACATCTCTCCTTCCACATAATGCTATGCTAAAGTTTGGTAAGGAAGGCTGGGTTTCTAGGGAGAGGCAATATCCTTTTTCAGATAAACTGATACAGCCCAGGAAAAGCAGGAAAGCTTTGGATGCATGAACCCTTCTTAAAATCTGAGTACAATCTCAATAAGCTTTTCCATCTGTAGGATATATGATCTCATTTCTGGGCCTCAGTTATAGTTTGGTGATTACTTTCTTTGTCTTGCATAAGCTTGGTACTGAACACTGTAGATCAAATCCCCTTTGCAAGAAGGCACATCTTGCAAGTGCCTCTTGTTCTTTGAGTCCTAGCTGTATTTGCTCTTTGATAAAGTTGTGCCTTGTTTGTTTGCTTTCAACTACTTTGCATTGCTTTTTGGAGGAGCCCCTTTAGAAGGAGGCCTTGATGTAAATAAGAATCAATTTCATAACTTAAATTTTGTCTGAATAGTGAAAAGAAACGTTGAGATCAGCCAGGCCAGAGTGAGCAGAGCATATTGATCTTGGCATATTGCTGCACAGGCCCTTTCCCTGCTCCATAGGAAAGGTCCAGAGTTCAAAGGCTGTCACCCCATTAGCACAGAGCCCTCTTCCTCTTTCCTCATCCCCTTCATTAGCCTCATGGAGGAAGCTGCCCAGCCAGGCATAGCAGCAGTCCCCAGGCAGCCCCTGCTTCTCCACCCAACCTGCAGTGAAGACCTCAGCCTGAAGAAGGCTGCAGCAGGGTGCTGCTGGACAAGGCAGTCCCATTCGCCCTGGTGGAGCTGAACCTCCCAAATTCTCAGCCTGCTGGTCAACCCATTGGAGTTCTTCAGCAGGGATCCATGTTCCTAATTTATCACCAGCTGACATGAGCAGGAAATAAAAAGAACAATTTACCTTTCATTTCTCCTGTGCAATGAGCCCTTTTCTTCAAGCCATCAGTCCCTTTATCTAATGTCATCAGAGTGGCCACAGTATAGCTTGTTTTCATCTGTCTCTGGACATTGCTTGAACTTTCAGGGCCCTTGTTTAGCCCCAGTCAGATAATCCCCTCTTTCACTCTGAACAAACAGAGTGCTCCTGGGCTGCACTGCTCTTCCCCTGCCCTATTGTAATGCAGCAATACAGGAGTGATACACTTCAGTATGTGCTGAGGGGTCTGTTCATTGAAGACAAACCCACAGATGCTGGTGATTTTTTACATACCTCTGCTCAGCTCTGCTTTTGCTGGCTGGAGAGGAGCTGGCAGTGACAGGGATGCTGAGGTTCAGAACAGCACTCGGAGCCATCCCATGTGCATGATTTTACGGTGACCATGTCGTCCCTTTGCAGATGTATGGCTGTGTAGGGTACCCAGTCGGGCTGGGGAAAGAAAGGCAAGGCGTTTCCTACGGCAAGGGATGGTCTATGCGTTGCGTTTGAGGTCTTCTGACACAGATTAGCAGAGGTTTGAAAAGTCTTCCCCTCTCTGCTCCGATCAAGGTAATTCTCCTCCCGCTGGTCGGCAGAGGGCACCAGTAACTTGGATAGAATCGTTGAGATGCACTTGCTCTGCTGCTTCCAGGGCCGAGCAAGGGAGGAAAAAGGGACGTCCTACTCTGGGGCAGATTTCACTGACATTTGGATAGAAACGTCTCCCAGCTGGATCTTACTGGGAATGGCCCCAGGGGCTGCTCCCTCAAAAAGGATTCTCTGAATCCCATTGCCTGTCCACTGGGGCTTGTGCATGCAGACTGTGCCCTGCTCATCTTTGCTGCTGGTGTCTGAAGCAAAAGTTGACAGGGTCAGTGGCTGGATTGGATCCTTCTGCCTTTACTGTACTTCATGCTTCAGGTAGTCTGGAGATGTTTTTCAGGGAGCTCATTCCTGGATCAGGGTGCAGCTCTTCTGCATTTCCCTGTGTGAACATCCTTTAGATCTGAGCAGGCAATTTAAGAATTAGCACTGGCTGTATGCGCACTTCCTACTTAACCTTTGGTTGGCTTTTTCAGACCCCACCCCAAATCTGATCATCACAGCTTTCCTAGAACTGTTTACTGTTTTCTGCAGACACAGATGAAAAAGCACAGGCAGTGCTGCAAGGGCAGCTTTGAGGCCAGACGTGCTGCACTGACTGGCACTAATGACATTCCTTATAGCCTTTTTGCCCTGGTTTTAAAAGCATGTGGTATCTGAGAAAACATTCCTTTTGCCTTGTTTTTGTAACATCTCAGACTTTTACTTCCCTCATGGCCTGCTGAACATCTTTTTAATGCAGGATCTGACTCCACATTACATGTAATTAAGCTGCTGCAAAGACAAACCTATTTCCCTTTTTGCTAGTTCCTCCTTTTCACTAGATCTAAAATATGTAATTGCAGGGAATGTTGATAAAAAGCTAAAAAGAAGTAAGTTTTCTCTTTTTTTACTGTAAATTATTTTCCCAACAGCAGAACAGTGGAGAGTGAAGTCAGATTCCCGTTTCATTTCAAACTGCTTGGCAAGCGGTGTGTAGACAACCTTGCCATCCTTCAGTGTGATCCAAGTAAAGCAGTCTAACTTTAAGCATTCAAACGAGGTTTGTCAGGCTTCAGTTGTTTCCAGAATGTCCTTGTCAGAGAGGCATGTTTCAGTACACCCACTGCAGTGGAACTAGTGATGATATTTTACACTTTAAGTTATCGTCACAACTACCTTCTAAACTCTGTTTCATGTATGTTAGTCTGGAAGAATGGCTGCAATTTTAGCAGACTTATTCCAGGTTTATGTTCTGTAACTGAGGCTGGGGTCAGGCTGACTGATGTCTCAGCTTTTGTTCCTCCATGGTTTTCTGTCCCATTTTAATTCCATCTGTTGCATTTCTAAATGTAGTTGATCAAGGATGAGCAATGAGTCATACAGGAAAGTCTCTTGCACCTTCTCATATGTGTCACATAAATCCCAAACCAGATCTGTCAGGTTCTTGATTTTTTTTCATTCATTTCTATTTACTGTGTATCGTGGTTTAACCTCAGCCAGCAATTTGAACTAGAAAGCAATAGAGGCTGGAAGGCTACAATATTGCCATTTCTCAGAGGTTTCTTTTTCCACATGGAAATGTGGGAAAGGTGTTCTATTAGAGCCTTTTCCTTTCTAGTCTTTGGAAGTGTTCTTCCTCAAGCAGTACAAGCATAAAGTAACTGACTTTGAGTTATGCTGTCTGACTAAGACAAGTAAGATTTGGCTCAGTGTCCAAAACGACAGATGAATTTGTAACTGTATTTAATCACTATTGATATTGGCACGCTATTTAATTTATGTAAGCAAGGAATCTTTCTACCAGTCAGTACAGAAGTGAATCTCAAATGAATGAATCTCAAATTCATTGACTACATATAAATTCTGGGCATCTATAAAAGTACTTTTCCAGAATTGCATTAGAGATGTTTCTGTAAACTCCAGAAGACAATAGTGCTTCTGGAAATATATAGAGCTGGTCGTTTGGAGGAGTGAGCTTTGAAATACGGTCTGTATAGATCCACTGGATGTGAATCAAGCCAGAAATGTGTTTCCAGCTGGAGGGATGCAGCACAGAAAACCAGTCACAGGTGATTTAGGTTAAGGTAAGTTTCTCTTGCCATGATTTAATTTCATAGAAGTCCCTCAAAACATCTTGCTTTGATCAGGAGAGCAGGTCTTACATATTCCTATCTTAAGTATGGCATCAGCAAAGTCTGTCTCTTCAATTCATAGCTTGCTGGTTATGTTTCTGGAGTCTGTTGTCCCAGAACAGTGCAGTTCTTCATTACTGCCCTGATTTCTTTCATCTCCACGCAGTTGTCACTGACTAGATCGCCTGTGCTGTGGAAAGTTAAATAATAACCTTGCTTCATGCTTTGGATTTGGCCAGTGAAGAGCATGTGAGCTCAGAGCTGATGTTTTCTGTTGGCACCTGCTGTTCATCCACATCTGGCTATTGCTAAGACTTTGACACAGGAAAGTGGTTTCAGTCTTCTGGGCTGGAGTCAATGTTTAGATTGTACTGTTTTTTCTTCATGGAAAATGTTGGGGCAGGAAAATATTTCCGAGGAAACTGTGTTACTTCTAGTGCAACCTGGAAAGAAACACTAATATATTACCTTTGTGAAAGTTGTGTTTCTCTCCTAAGTGGGAGTTGGATTCTGCTATAGGAATCTTACTACAAGGTAAATACTTCCCAGGACATAATGATGTTAAAGCAGATTGTCCTTTGGACACCTGCTATGGAAGAGACTTGAATTCGCTAATACATGGTTTAATGCTCTATAGGATCCTGTGAGTGAGCTTTTACAACAATTTAATGCAAGACCATATAGAAAAGTCAAAGGATGCTTTTTTTTTAATCATCATAATTTTAAATTCCAAGGGTTGTCTTGATTTCATTACAGTTGAAAAAGCTTTTTGGCTTGGGTGTTTTAATTTGGTGGGCTCAAGTTAATGCCAAGAGAAGGTAGTGAAAATGCTCTGTTGATGTTCTCATGCCATCCTGTTTGCACAACTGTCTGTGCCAGAGGTTGGATTTCTCACACAGAATGAGAGCAAGAGCTAAGATATTACATGTTTTGCAGAAACAAGAAACCAAAAAGGATTAATTCTCATCTTCTTCACACTTCTAAATGTTTCTTCGGAATAATCCCCGTTTGTGTGTGTAGCTCAGTCTTAGTTATTGCAAGATAGCAGTCAGAACCATGGAAGGATTATGCTTTTTCTCCTGGTCCAGTGACTCGGTGGAGCTGTGATCTGCCAGGTACCACTGACCCTGGGGTTCAGAGAGGTTTTAATCACATGGTGTCAACCTTGTGGCTTTCTTGGGAGAAACGTCTTCTCTGGTAACCCAGGGTTGATTGGGTTTGGGCTTGGTTTATGCCCAACACACTTCCTTGTGCAGCTTTGTCCAGTTTAAAATAAGCCACATTTATTTAGAGTAAATGTGCTGATACATGAGGGGGTAGAGGATATAGAATGCTGGTACAAAGAGAAACCCTTCAATGAGGGCACTGCCCCAACAGGAGTGTGGGGAATGAGGGCAGAGAGAGGGAAAGAGCCCACACAGTTAATTGAAAGTGCATCTTCCCGTCAGTCATGGGGCTTGCCCATCAATCATTCTGGCACCAACAGGATCTGACATCAGTAGGGAATTAAATAAACTCCTCTCTCTTTAGGGACCTGCTGATGGAAACCTGTAGGGGGGAAGCGAGCAGAGAAGAGCAGGAAGTGTGTGCGTGGGGGAGGAACAGTTTCAGTTGTCCCCTGGGATGGTGCAAGTCTATGTCCTTCCTCTTTCTCACAGCAGCATGTACAGCTGAAGGGATTTTTCAATGAGTCCCCCAAAAGGTGAATTTAAAGCTGGTAACAGGCCAAGCTCACCTCAGTTTAAATAAACAAACTGCAATAACTATCCTACAGTGTATGCCCTGAGAGCTGAGTGATGCTCTGAATTGCTGAAAAATAGTTTTCACCCTTGGGTGAAATTAGTGTTATTGGACTACAGTAACTGAGAGATGAATCTGGACCAGAATGTCAGAGCAAAACACTGGGAAGAGAAAGTGAACTAGAGCAGAGGGTTAGCAGCTGAGGTCCTGTTTTTTATCTTGCTGTGAATCTGTCTCTACACTGAATTACAATGGGATGTGAATTAAGATATTGCAGATTGGAACTGGCTGAAATCAGGGGTTCAGTGCAGATAAAGTGACTTGTATCTCCATTAACAGGGTTGAAGTGGGTAAGTGTCAGTGTGCATGCACGTGCGCTTCTGTGGAGGGCCACAGAGCAGCTGGAAACCATTCCAGGCACTGACAAGTCCCCTGATGGACCTCTACTGACATGGAGTGGCTTTGGTTTCAGGAAAGCCAAAGGGAACCTGTCACTAATTAGACACACAGCTAATTAACGAGAAGCAAACAAAGAGCAGCAGCTTGTGTTTTGGGAAAGCTCAGCTTTAGTAGCCAAGGACGTCTGCTCCTCCCTTTCAAACCATTTCAAAAACAAACAAAGCGGGGGAGACTTGCATTTCAAAGCAGTGCAAACACTGCCAACCTCAGAAAGCCTTCCAGAAGGGATGCCCAAGAGTGGGATTTAGCAGTGAAAGGAAAAAGGGCTCTCTAGGTGTAATGAGACCTTCCCTGTCCCTTGACCAGAGCCCTCTGAATCCCCAGTGTGCATCTCTTATCTATTAGCTTTTAATTTTTCTTTCTCCAAATAAACACTCCTGTTAAAATTTTGGGTGGGTTGATGAGGAAGAAAAGCAGGTGTGGAAACATGAACTACCATTTTGTGTTTTGATGTTTCCCAGGTCTTAGAGGTTTGTGTTATTTCAATTTAAAAACCTATATTATGCATTGATTTTATTGATGTTGTATGCTGCTTTACTCTTGGAGGATTGCTTAGAAGGGCAGCTCAGTAACATACGTAAGTAAAAATTACCTGGACTGTGTAAACAGATGCTGCAGAGTGGATGAGGCTCTGTTTGAGTGCTAGTGACTTTAATATAAGTGTGCTTTCAGCACAGGAGGAATCCAAAGCTGTAATCCCAGTTATGAGTCCTTCAATGACCCTGAGACAACTTGCTGGGGTCCTGATCCTCCAGTGAGCCATGTCAGGGTCCCAGATCCTGCTCAGAACAATCATTTTAGCTGCCTCTAAGTACAGCAGTACTAGCAGGATTCACCAACTGAGGTTTGCAAAATACTTTGAACATGAAACACATTCAGAATGCCAAGTTATGTGATATTTGGTGTATTTCCTAGAGCCATGTATGTGATTAAGGGAGAACCGCAGCTTTCAGAAACCAAAGCAGCTTCTAACCCTCATTGTCATAGGAAAAAAATAATCTGGAAAACAGGACTGAAGGCTCAGAAATTAGAAGGCAAATTTAAAACAAGCCACAAAGCTATGCTATCGTCATACTAATTTCATGATTTGGGGGACTAACTCATCAAATTGAGTACTTGGGTTTGACACTGTACTGTGCTTTAAATATTTCTTAAAAGAAAATGCAGTATTAACCTTCTTGTGCATTCAATATAGAAATTATTAGGTCTAGTAATGGAGCTGGCTAATGTGGAAGCATAACACAGCATTTATCCTCAGATTAGCTTATCAGCATAGCTTTGGCTGTTTTCTTCCTTCATTTTAGAGGAAGGATTGTGTTCCTGCTTAGGGAAAAGGCTGGGAGTTACAGGTTTAGTCCCAGTGCTGTTAATGGCTCCCTGGATAAGCATCCTGTGGTCCTGCTGGGATCAGAGTCCCCAACTCCACAGGGGTGGGAACAGGCATCGTCTCTCTTCCAGGCTGTGGTGTGGAGTGAAAGATATCTCAATGCTTCCATGGGATGCTGCAGTGTTTAGCTCATGAGTGCTTTTAAAGCACTCTAACCTCCTTGACTAGAAGAAGTTATGAAAGCACCTGGTGTACACTGTAGTAGTAGATCACCATTTGCACTTAGGTATTTTTTTTCAGCACTCATCCGTTTTTGCTGCTTTACAGCTTGATTTGAAATTGCCTTATACTCTGCTACCAGCGTGGGTGCTTATTGTTGTCAGAGGACCTGCTCAAAGAAGCAGCAAAGACACAGCAGGATTCCTTCTAATATCATTTTGGCTCAGGTCTCAAATATGTACCAGTAATTAAAAAAAAAAAAAAAAAAAAGTAAAAAGGGAGAAAAGAAGTCAATGGCTTCAGGTTATAACAAGTAAGGAGCATATCAGCTTTTCCAGACACAGATTGATTCTGCTGTGCTTCTCCACATAAATATCATTAGCTTCTGTGAAAAAGCTGTTGGAAGCAAATACACAAAGCACTTCATAAAGAAAACATTGTGTGGCACTTCATTTTCTCTTTGTGGGATGCTACTGAGCTGTTTTATTGAGACACTGCAAAAACCCAGCAAGGTATAAAGCAGGATAAGAAGATACTGGTAAGTTTCTGTCCAGCCAGCACACACTGACTGAGGGCTGTTTCAGATGGCATCAGGTTTCTTTAGCCTCCTCAGAGCTTGAAAATGTGCCCTTGATTCAGCCCACAGGAACGTGGGCTTGTGCTGCTTTATTGTCTAATGGATTTTTCACTTGATCTCCTCATGCAAACACGTTCAGCATGTGCTAGGGTCACTTAGAGAAAACTGAACCCCACTCATGTTCTTAGAGTGTAATCCCTTGATATTGATTACTGTGTTGCACAGGGGCAACAGGTAACAAAATCCATGTGGGTTCAGACTGGCAGCTGATCATCCCACACACACACGGTTCAGCTGGTGAGCTCTTTGCAGAGCCTGCTTTGCCTGATCACTAACCACTGGCATATGAAACACATAAATACGTTGGAACAGAAATACCAGGCTGCAGCAGTTGTTCACATGAAGTGAACAGATGCAGTGGAGGATTTTACTATGGACTGTGTTCCTCTCTAGATTTATCTTGTAGGCAGATCAGGTTTATCTTTTATCAGCTCAGGGTAACCTTTAAGCCAGAGCATGAGAAAAGTATTTTGTGAAATAAAGGCAAGCAACTAATTATAAAGTGTAAAGGAAAGTGCTCTAATAATTTGTAAAACCAGCTTTCCAATGACCAGAACAGCTCTGATTGGATTTTACATGTGGTTAGGCCCATGTCTTCTGTTTCCTGACCTTTTTTTTGGCTCATTGGAAGCCTCATTCTTCTGTGTAGCATTTGGGGACTCTGCAATATTAATTTGTAATTCAAGTGATTTGTGGGGGATGCATTATATACTTTGGTCTGAAGGGAGCTAGGCATCTCAGGCACTGTTGTAGCCTGAGGCTGATTTCTAAATATAAAGTATCCTGACATGATCTGTAGTGTTTGAATGTCTCCTTGGTTCAGTTTAATGGGAGCTCAAATGCTGGCAGTGTGAAACACAGGAAAATGGACTAATGGGAGCCCTTACAAACACTTGAGTCAAGATGAGTGACTGATTAAAGGTATGGTCTAGTACTTGGTGATTGCTGGGCTATAAAGGGGCATTTTGAGGGGGGAAGGAGGGGAGATGCCAACTGGCTTTCTACTCTGCCTCCAAATATAGCAAGTGCAGATTTTGCACCTACATGGTAGAGCTGCACATACAGTACCGCTTATGCAATAACCATGCACTAGAGTATGAAGGTACAACCCAGGATACTTAAGGGAAATGTATCCCTTAAAATCACTGTATCATGTTACTCCCAACAACAAAAATATAAAATTGGAGATTTGGTCTTAGTTCATCTTACATGAAGCATTTGCCAGTTCTCAGCTCTTTGGTAATTAAGAGTATTTCTATTGAGAGCCTGTAATTTCTAAAAGCTGTGGTCCCAGCAAAATAACTCCAGTGATTCTGACACTCATTCCCAACCAGGCACTTGGAAACTGTCTTTTTTGTTGTTGTTTTGGTTTGGTTTGGTTTTTTGGGTTTTTTTTTCCCCACAGCATTCTTATTTGGGGTTGTTTTGGAATGAATTCCAAAGTTGAATGCATCAGTATCCCGAGGCTATCTTGAGGATCTGATCTAAGAGGCATCTTTACACTCACCCTAAAAGGTTGGAGACGGTATGTGCTGTTAGCTCATTTAAGACCTACAGGTTTGTAATAGACTTGTACTTACAGGTCACTCAGGATCCCTTACTAGCTAGTGAAAAAATGACCTTGGCTATAATGCCAAATGCTGCTGGGAATCATAATATCCATGAGGATATTCATGACTTGCACTTTAAAATTGCGGTTTTGTCTGGGACAAGATGGTCTCAGGGACAACTGTGTTTGAATAGCGAAGAAATCGAAATCTAACACACTGCAGAGGTTTATATCTATGGCATTTAAAACATGTTGCTGGCAGATGATATGTTGTTGCCAAGGGTATGACAGATTTGTTATTAATTATTACTTCATTATTACCTTTATATAGTTCTTCGCTTAGTTCTGTTGTATTATACACAGTAAGTAGTACTTGGATCTTCATCCAGACTTAGTTTCCACCTCCAGACTTAAAGTTTCCACCTGTTCTCCAATTAGGAGAGATAATGAATTAAGACAATGTTTGTTAATTGGTTAACCTAGAGCTGTTAAAAACCCATTTGTGGAGATGCTTCAGGAAGAGAGAGGTAAGGCACCAGCCAGCTGCCCAGCTCAGCTGTCCCAGTATAAAAAAGGACTGATTCTTACATCAGCCCCCATCTTTTAGCTGACCAATTACTTTTAGAAACCAGCATTTGCAGAGCAGGGAACCCTTAATTTTCTTGGAGAAAAAGCCCACCTCATTAGTCTGGATTTTAGAGAGAAATTGTGCTGCTTTTTAGAGTTTCCTGAGCAGAGTAGACATGAGAGAGCATTCCATTAGATTTTTCTTCTGCTTGAGATATATTCAAGGAGGTAAATGTACACTGGCAGTGTTGCAAATGGAGGCTTTGCATAGCTGTACATGTTCCCCTTCTCCCTACCTCTTTCAGGCTTCAACAGATGTGAAGCTTAAAAATCTCAGGTCCAGGAGCTTTTACATGAGAGCAGCCAGATCTCTGGACATTTGCAAACTCTCATTTGTGAAGCTGCAGTGACATTTAGAGGCTGCTTCTTTCATAGTTTGGCTCCCCTGTCCCCAAATATTGTTTTTCATATTGTATGCTAATAGCCATAGTTGGGGTCATGGATTATAGGAATTTAAGCTGCCACCTTATAAAATGTTAGAAGAATCCTGTGGAATATTCAGAACATGAGTGAATTTGAGCCAGCTGGAAACAGAATACAGGAGGTGGATTTTCTCCTGGAGGGATACTAATAATTCCTGGTAAAGATCAAAATGAAGAACAATTGAGTTGGTTTTGGAAGGCAGTTGGCTATGCATGAAGAGAATCTCTCTTCAGCCACAGCTTGACATCAGGAGGTTTTTCACTTTTGTAGTGGAGATCCAGTTTCCTGTTTGCCACCTGGGGTAGCATATTTGCAGGCATGCGCTCTCCCTAGGGCCTGCCACCAGACACAGAGAGAACTGTGTGAAGTGACCAGACACACCATTCAAATGCTACTGTTGCTTAGTCTGACAAGACAAGCAGAGCTTGGGGAGCGGGGATCCCAGAACTGGCAGACAGTACAGTGCATGAGTGACCCTCTTCTCTGCTGGGGTAAGCAGTGTCCAGCCAAGAGTCCAACACTGCCTCTGTATTGCAGTCTGCTGCACCTGTGTGCCACATCAGCTTGCCTATGTAGCAGCTGACAACCCGAACATAAGGGTTAGAAGAGCCCTGGATCAGTTGTTCCCTGCTCCGCTTCCAGTCTTGCAACAGCCCTGAATTACCAGTAGGCTAAAGCTGCAACATGCACCAAACTCCTGAGACAGACGACTGCCAATTGATGCAGGGGCTCAAGATCATCATTCAACCCTGACAGCTAAAAAACTTCATTCACTGGTACAGCACAGCAGTGTTTGGGCATGAGCATAGCTTTGGCATTGTGCTCAGAGGGACTGAAACACTCTTCTGAACTGATGCCAAAGGATGGCACAAATGGTTGTACCACATGCACCAGTGCATTAGAAAAGATGGTTTTAGTAGATGGGCAGGGATTGGGAAGTCTGTGAAGCTTGTCATAAACTTTAATCTGTAACAGGGTGGGGAAAGGAAGAACACTTGAATGTTTTTTACATTAGCTTAAGTAAAAATGTGTGAATTGATTAGATTCCTAACAGAATGATAGCTGAGTTTGCTGCTGTACCTCCGATGTTTGCCAAGCAATCTCTATGGCAGCAGATACAGCAGAACTGCTGTCAGGTGTGAGCATGCACATAGTCTGGGTAAGGAAATTTCAGGATTTGCTATGCAAATATTCATCATGAACAACGTCAGGAGACTGGAACACTGAGGATCTTTCTGCTTCTCTTAAAAAGTTGTAGAAACCCTTTTCTTACAGGGATGAGAAAGACCAAAATGCTTAGTTGTCTACTGCTGCCCACTGTGCTTTAAACGTGCAAACCAGCCTTAGCTCATTTATCTTCCTGGCCCAGGTTTTGCCTTCTCTGATGAAATAAGTAACTGAAGCTCACTAGGTTACTTATAAGTAAAGGGAGGAACAAAGATGAGGAAGACATTCCCCAGCAACTGCATTGCTTTGGATTCAATCATTTTTCTTCTCTATTACCCTGATGGCTAGTGCACATTGTATACGTCTACAGGATAGGTTAACTACCTCCTGTTTGCATGCAGCGTGCCTCCAGGAGGCTGCAAACCATGCAGGTGCTTTTGATGCGTTTTCTGTGTAGATCTTGAGTACATATACAAGAGGAATCATTGCACTCTGCTGCTTTTTCTTTTCCTTCAGTGAGTCTACTCTGTATCCATGATGCCTATAGCAATAATTCCAGTGCACTGAAATTCACTTTATTCCTTTTCCTGCTGCTGGTTGCCTCTTAGCTAGCTGTGCAGACACTACCAAAGAGAGCTATCAAAAGTCCTTTTATCCTATGCTACTCTATAATGCCCCTGCATCTTGCTCAACACTCATTATGGTCTTCTCAGCAAACCAGTAATTTAAAAAAGAGCTTGCTGGAATTCATGTTTTTCTTTCTGCAGTCTGATGAATGTCGGGCTACCACCTAGTGTTTCCATCCAGAATATTGGGGCACGCCGAGTGCTAAGATGTGTTCCTTCTCACTAAATATCTCTGTGTGGCAGATACTGCTCTAAAGAGCTTCACAAAAGAGGTAGGCCTCTTATACTTATTCCACTTTCCTTCAAAGAATTCAGAGCTGCAGCCAGACATGATTCATATTGACCAGCTTCCCCTTTTTGGTCAGATCACCAAAGTTTTATGTACATTCAGGTATGTTTAGATAATCTGTTGGGCTGGTTAATGTAAGGCAAATGCCAAATGCTTGGATATTTATTATGATGTCCTGGTTATTTCTGAACCTTCAAAATACCTGATGATCCCAAGGGTTGTGTTAGCACCTTGGAGCCCCAGAATCTAGTTGCCCTGCAGCTAAACAAATGTATCACAACCTACCTGTCAAGTACAGCACATGCTTGATCAGTGTATAGTGCCCAAGTGCTTACAGAAATCATCTGTTTGCTTATTACTCTTGAGAAGATACTCTCAGAAGATTTGCTCAGCACTGTCACTCAGTTAAATGGAGAGTGGTCAGTTGTCTTTGCAAGAAAAGGACCTAATTTCAAACATGTAAGTTTTTCTAAGTTGCCAAATCCCATTTGGATTTCTGAGGCAGTGGGATGATTATGCGACAAGGAGGATTTCCAGTTTTGTTGCGGAAGGCTTTTTGCCAATTTTTTAAAGCCTTAAGAGAAAATTTTTTGCAGGGGCTTGGTAAGAAAATGTTCTTTATTGTTTCAACATGTCTTGGGACAAATAGAAACTGGTCCTGAGGCAAGACGGTGTTCAGAATTAAATTAATTCCTTAAATATGTTATTCCAAGATACTGTTGATATTGATGTGTTTCCCAAAGCGTGCATGGTACGTGTGTCCCCTTCTTCACATGATATTGCCTTATTCAGTTGATTGAAAATGTGAGTAGATGAATTTTATCTTATTTTTATTCCCTTCAAAGATAGTATATCCTATAAAATTGGTACTTATTCTGCTGAGTATGCAAGTTTGGATTTACCCTGCCTCATATACCAATATGTTATTATTTTTGGAGTGCAGAGCATTAATGCATTAATGCAAAATGACATGTCACAGTGGGTCCTCGGTTTTACCAGCATGTGGAAGGAGACAGACCTTGCCCTCTGTAGCTTGTAACGGGAGATGGGCATCTCTGAAAACATTCTGGAGCTGCCTCCTCCTGCTTCCACTCTGGTGTCACAACACCACATGCTTTTCCATTCAGAAGGTGGAATTGCCATGTGCAGGTTGGGACATGGCTTCAGAAAGACTGATTTGGTTATAATCTCAAAGGAAATCTGAAAAGCAGAGCTGAAACATAAGCTTGGAGCTTGTGCCTTAACTGTGCTGTTTCAGCAGGTCAATAGCTGAGGTGCAGGACAGGATCCTGAGACATGAATGACTTGCTAAAGCCAAGAGGTCCAGGGCAGGGGGAGACTACAGGTCTCCCTGATTGGTTGAGAGTGCCTGATGCTCCATTTTACACATCCTCCTGGGAAGCAGTGTTTGTGGTACAAAAATCACCTGGGGCTTAGCACCACTTGCCAGTTAATCTCTGCCCTGTGTATGTGCAGCTGGGATTCCTCAAAAGCACAGTGCACTGAGGAACCCAGGGCTCTGCCAGTGTATGGGAGGGAAAAACACACGGATACCTGGGAAGGGAGAAGAGGTGTCTGGAGAAGCAAAAAGGCTGGGAAGTTTCCAGGAGGCAGTTCCAGGCTTGCTAGCAAGTATTCTCCAATGTGCCAAATAGCTCTGCAGAGGTCTATGGTTGCAAGAAGGGCTGCTAACAGATGTGGCTTATGGCTCTATTCACCTGTGATGCACAAACGTGGTACGAGGTGCTACTTTGTAAATTGGATTACAGGATTGGGAAGATTTGTTTGTTGTGCATTGCCAAGTCCTGGCTGTTCCTTCTCATTGCCTACAGCAGGGAAACTGCTCTGTGGGGGCAGTGGAGTCAACTATGGGGGTCCTCGCCACCATGAAGTACTGAATCCCGACCCACCTGTGGGTGACAACCTGGCAGGATGAGGTGATGAGATGGAGAGAGATAGGTCTGGGAGTTCCATAGTCTGTCCAGAAGGATGCTGCTCTCTGGAAGGGCATTTGCAGATTTATGGAGCTAGATAAGCATCGGTGAAGATGAGTAACGATGCCACACAGGATGAAGGAAAACTGCTTCCAAGAATGAGTTGTAAGGAAAACACTGAAAATAGTGTCAGCAATAGTGTCTATTCCAGCCCTGTAGGTATCTGGCAATAAAAATTTATTGATTAGCTGACATTCTTGCTAACAGATGCTTACAAAGACAGCCTGTACTAGGCTGATTTTTATACGAATAATGGCTTGTGTATTGGAAACTGTTGGAAAGAAATTCCTAAAGCCTAAGCTCACTGCAGACAGGAACCATCTAGCTTCTTGTTGCTGTGTGCCTCACTCATGTTCGCGCATCAGGCATAGCAGGTCACTTCTCTGGGCACAGCTGGGGTTTTAGGTAGAAATCACAGAGGAAGAATGAAGACAAGAGGATTGCAACTTCCTCCTGTCCCATGGCTCACTGCAGCACATTAGCTCTGCTATGCAGAAGTGTCCATGCAGCTACTTCAATTCAGATTTTGGCTATGTTAATTTCTGAGTGAATACAGATAAAAAGTTCCAGTAGAGATGTTTGGTCTCTGGAACTTCTTTCATAGAAAATCAGGAACTTGATATTGAGACACAATTCCCTGTCCAAATTCTGAATTTTGCAGCCACATTCTGCAGTGATTCTTCAAATTAAATACCTACTGTAGTATATTTTTACCCAGTCAAGGGGTGGAGAAATGCTTTACTCTGATTCATGGCAGCAGAACATCTTAATCCCGCCTGCTCAGCTGATATTACTGCCAGTCTTTCAGTGCATTCACTAACATTTTTGACTTTAATTCCTTTGAGGTATCTGTCTCTCAGATGTCTGAAGTAAAAGCCCAATCTCTGTGTTAGGTGGGCTTCTCCTGTTTTGTGGACTTGCTGAGAAAAGCAGTTCTTTATGGGGAAACAAATCAAAGCTTCATTCTTGCCAGGTGTAGATGAATTGGATGGGTAGAGAAAAGTGGCTTTTTAATGTAGAGGCATGTGTTAGCTTAAACAAACAAACAACAAAAAGAACAACTAAATCTGGGCATGAATTATAGCCTGCCTCAGATTTCAGTGTGTCACAGTTTGAATTGAGCTGGAGTACCTATGGCTTTTTTTAAATTGCATTTGAACAAAAGTAAATACAAAGAGAAAGAAACCAGGACAGCAAAAGCCTGCAGGAAATTCCTCTACTGTAAACAAAGTCACCTTATGATTGATGTGAATGTACAGCCCCTTGTAAACATGTCTGTTTACTTGCAGGAAACCAGAAAGAACCCACATTGGGCGCTGCTGATTTTATCTAGCTTTGCTTAAATGCTTTTGGCTTCCAGTAGTCACTCCAGAGGGAGCACGGGAGTGATGGCTGCTCCCTGGAAAACTTGAGTCTACTGTACTTAAAAATCGGTGCCAAATACTGCAGATGGGGAGATCTGCACAGGAAGGGTTGATAAGAACATTTTGTGGCTATCCTGAACCTCAGCAGTGAAAGATCATTAATAGCTGGTATGAAGCATTAAAA
>JBCJKH010076003.1:0-18951 GCA_039877255.1 Loriculus beryllinus | reverse complement strand
AACCTATTTTCTATACTTCTGCTGACTCTGTATTCCAAATTGCAGCCCACGAAGAAACTTTTGGGGTAGATAATTTATTAAAACTTTGTGAAGGAGTTCCAGTTTTCAGTACACTTAATTAAGGATATTTTGTACCTCCAAAAAGATAGTACTAACCCTAGTCCTACACCCTGAGGTTCCTATAGGGTTCCACTGAAAATTCATTGTTCTAATAAAGGTTGTCAGTGTTGCTGAGACTGATGAATTTTGTGTTGATGGAAAACGCTGTAATTATTTATGGGACACGTTTTTATTTAAAGGCTTGGTTATAGCTGAGAGTGAAATCCTGACCATGGGAAATTGGTCATAGTCTTTAAGGGGGCTGCAAGTCATGGCAAGCAAATCTGGATTTTTCTAATGGATATATCAGAGAAATGATGGAAAGCTGTAAATAGTCTCCCACAGAAGATGTGGTGTGGCTACTGCAGAGAAACCTTGTGTTATGGAGATGTCAAGTTCATTACTTGGGTGATTTGGTCTTGATTATTGCCAGTTGGTTGTAATCTGTCTCCTAAGAGTGGCTGCATTTCAGGGTTCCTCCCAAAGACCTTGTTCTGTCTTCACATGGGCAGAGGTCTCACTGTTTTGCAAAGGGTTTTTTTTTAACTTGGATAAAAATTGCAGTTTTGAGACACTGAATGCTGCAAACAATTACTACTAGCAAAATGCATCAGAATCTGCAGATCTCCTCCCATGAGAAAATGTTACACGTGGGATTGTTTGCAAAAATGTGCCTCTGCTTTGCCATAGAGTGTTATATAGAGGGGAAACAGGGAGGGAAATATTTTTTCCTTTTGAGCCTATGGATTTGGAATTTGAAAGCACCTTTTCAAGTATTTTAGGCTACCAATCATTTAGTGCCACAAGGGATCTAGCAGCGTATTGGCGTCTCTTCCTTTGCATACATAAATTTTCAATGAACTATATTAATGTGCATAGGACTGTTCCCAGGCAGTGTTACTCACTGATTCATTTCTGCGTTGTGCTACCACACAAGAACCACTGCATGAAATGGGGTTCCTGTGTTAACTTTTTCCGAGCTGAGTAAAACCCAAAATATGAAGGTGGGAAAGTGGGATAGAGGTACAACAGGCAGACCTGGAGCCTTGCCTGAGCCACATGTTTAATTTAAGCTCAAGAATAGTCCCCCAACTTTGCCTGGTCAACTGGGAAGTCACATTTGCCAGTTTGTTACAGACCTCTACTGTATCTCCCTGTCCTTGTCTGCTTTCCAGGTGAAAAGTCCTCTCTCTGTAGTCTTGCCTTACGTGGAAGCTATTTTCTGTTCATCCTTATTGTCATTTGCTGTAGGTATCCTGGGTCTCTTGTATTACTTTAGAAGCAATTTACAGCGCAGGGGCAGTGGTCAAGGCTCATGTCTACTCTGTTCATTTCCTAACAATTTCTAACATTATTGATTTTGGGTTTTTTTACCAAGGGCAAGTACTGAGTTGGTGTCTTCAGTGCACTACCTCCAGGGATTTCTAAATCTCTTGTTAAAAGTCAGTGGTAATACCTAACCCAGACATACCAAAGGGTTTGTGGAGTTTGAGTTCCTCCACATGTATGTTACTTTGTAGTTATTGAAATGTAATTCAGTCTGGCACTTCCGTACTTAGTTGTTTGTGATCTCACTATACTGCGTCACCCTTGGTTTCAGATTTGACAATCTTGAGTGATTTGGAATCAGTTGCAAATGTAATTTTCTTAATCACCCCTTTCCCGCACTGTTATGGATGAGTTGCACAGGAGAGATGCCAGGACAGGCCTTTGGAACAGGCTTAGCAATCCTGTTCTGCTGTAATACGTGAATTTCCTTTCTTTTAACAAAATCTACAAGAGATTGTTCCTTCTCCCACCATGACACATCAGGAATCTTTGGTAAGGGACCTTCTTGAAAGTTTTTCTTTGAAGAAGCCCCAAGCATTTGAACAATATCAGCTAGATCATCCTTACCCATATACACAGCAAATCCTTCAGAGAGCTCTAAGGGATCAGTGGTACCATTGTCCCATATTTACCCATGCAATAAATCTGTTCCTTAGCATATTTTCCACTAATTTCCTCAGTAAAAGAAGAAGTACAAGTATTCAAGTTCCAGGATCGCCAATAAGTATGTCTTTTAGTGAGCATTTATGATGCTCACAAATTTAGTTCTAGATCTTAATGAAATCTGACATCTTCCCAATCTTTGTAAAGAGAATTGGTCTCCCCCTACAATTGTGCTTTCTGATTTTGCATTTTTTGAATAGCTATAATCAGGGTCATCATCTTAATGGGACAGTTGAGAAACCAGTCCTAATCATTCCTATGTAGAAGTAGTAATGCTTATAGACTGAGTTTAGAGAAGAACAAAATTGGCTTCAAAGTTGCAGCTTTATAAGGGAAGTGCAAAGCCTGGATATTCATTTTGAGACATTTGCCAGGCACAGAAGCCACAACAGCCATCTCTGGTTCCCCTCAGGATAATGCCAGGCATGAAATCTTCAGTGCTGAAGGCAGTACCGGCAAGAGTAATGAGCTGAAAGTAAAAGGGATATTTGGGCTAAATAAAGGGAAAGTTATGTATGTCACAGGACAGATGGATAGACATATTAGCTGAATGAATAGTTGTCTAGAGGCTGATAGAGATTTCTCTGTTTAGAAGAGATCTGAAGTCAAGGTATGTAGGTAAGTTTGTGTTCTGTTTTGAGGCAGAGCCATGTCCTCTGAGCAGTAGCATGTTGATTCTGTGGCAGTGCTGTTCCAGAGGCAGCAGCCTCACTTCCTCAGAATTATGTCATTTTCTGACAACCAGTGTAGCTGACCAACCTTTAACATCTTTACTCATGTGGTCTTTTGGTTTGTTAAGATAGAGAGGACAGAAGAAGAGAATTTATGCCAGACTGAGAACAAACATTGCCTCATGTGGGTGGTTTCATACCTTGGAGGCCAATCCCTCAACTTTCTGACTTGTTTGCCCCTTTCTTTATTTCTGATGGGAAAACAACCCAGAAGGATGTAAATCATGATGCAAGGCTCTCCACCCCATGTAAAGTAAGAAACTGGAGCAGAAAGGGCTGCCGCATGCATGCTAAGAGGAAGGGAGAGACGGCAGAATGAGTTTCTTCTTAATAAATTTGACACAGAGACTGGGAGCGTGTTTACAAAACCCTGACTGAGAGTAGGGGAAGGTTTGTGTCTTTGTTTTTTTAAAGTGCAAAATCAGGGCTGGTTTATTGGACCCATGGGATTGGACAGTGTGTAGAAGGCCACCCATCTGGAAACCAGCTGATCAGTGCTCAGACTTTCTTCCCAGGCTCTGTCCCTCCTCTCACAGGGTGCTGGGGTTTTATGAGAGGCCGACAGCAAGCCTTTTACAGACCATAACTCCTTGTCTCAACAAAAATTGCTATAAATTAGTAGAAGAAAGGACCTGAGGGGATTGTCCCAATCTGGCTAGGGGTCCCAAGTCCAAAGTCAGCAAATTTAACAGAATAATCTTGAGTTTTCAAATCAGTTGTGTCTGGAAATACCTTTTATGGGAAATGGGTGAGTGGGAGGTAGGAGACAGTGAAATGGAAGCAGAGAGTGAGAGGAGGTTATTTCTAGATGGTGAAAGTGTAGACCATGTAAGTCTCTTTTCCCCAAAGAGTTTATAAAGAAAATCAGCTAGTCTTTGGTTCTCCAGGAGTGCTTATTTCCTTCAAGCTGAAGGCAGCTTCTGTATAGAACTTGGACCTGTATTCTGGGTATCCAAAATTTTATAAGCACTCAGAAACTAAGCTTGCCTATGACCTTCATAGTGTGTCCCATTTTCACAATAACCTAAATCTAATGCATCTTGGAACACTCCATTATTCCCTTCTGAAAGATGTGGCAAGAAAACCCGTCTTATCCAGATAACCAATCCAATACTAGGCTTGTATCCCAGAGTGGTTCCACAAGAAACAGAGCATTTCAGAATGGAAAAAGATTATCTTGAATTCTACACTGCACACAGCTGAGCATTGTGTCTGGTCCTTTCAGCTCTGCACGGAGTGTGCAGTCATTGGGATGATGATACGGGAGAGAAAGCATCTGATGTTCTGCTTTTCAAAAACAAGGGAGTTAAGTACAAGCTAAAACTTTGTTCAGGAAATTAGTGAAGTATTTTGATACACTGTAGACAAGTAGGTACCCTATTGAATCCCCAAGCAGTGTTTCCAGACTGGATGCTTTCTAATGAAAACTATTTATTGCCTCAGTTTGTTTTGGAACTTTTGAAAATATCAATGAAATGGGGGGGGGGGTGGGGAAACATTAAAAAGGATGAGGCAACAATTTACTTGTGTTGAACATAAAATCTGCCATAGCAAACTTTTGCAGTGTACTTTCACATTTTATGGTAAACTGATTGGCTGTTCTGTTGCACAGAAGTCTCATGATCTTGATTTTTGCTTTCCAGAGTGGCTGAGTGACTGAGCAAAGTGCTTGAGGAAGAGAATGGAAGCCACTTGGACTTCTTGTCTCTCCAAGGAGAGGACATCTCTGAGCAATTCAGGAAAATACTACTTGTAACCAGAGATAACTGTAAGAAGCAGTTCTAAGCTGGAGGACAGAGGAGAGGAACACCTAGCATCTTGCCAGGACGTTAACAGCAATTAATGGCCATGTCTTATCTGGAAGAGAGAGCAGATCAGGAAATTTCAATAAGCAAGAAACCCTTTATGGATCCATTACTACCTGAAGACGGCACCAGGTAGGCTGTAGAGGGCTTTGGGTGGGGACACCACTGGCTGGTGACTTTGAGGATGCTCTGTGAACTGGAGAGTTTTCTCAGTCATTTCACATGGTCTTTGTCTGAACTTAATCAGATTTATGAAGTGATGAGTTCAGTCTGTTATAAGCTGTGGCATTCAGGTGTACTGATGAAGGGCTTTGGCGTGGTATGAATCAGTATGATTTAGGATGAGTTGTAGCTTTAAGATGCTTCTTTCCCTGCGCATAGCTGTAAAGTCCATTCTGCTTTTAGCTGGAATGTGCTTCACTTGTGGATCTGAATGCTGCTTGAACTGCAATAAGTGATTATTACCAGGTTTAAAATTAAGTCTGGCTTCCATATGAATGTTGACAAAGACCCATGCTAGATCTTAAGCCTGAAAGGTAATGTCTCCAGTTGGTACTATCCTCATATGACCTTTTGGGTGTGTTAATGCACAGGACTGTGGCTGTGTTCTCTCTTCCACAAGATACAGCTGGGGAAAAATCATGGATTGCAACTCAGTGCAGAATTATGGATGTGCAGAAATTGTGGCAATTGAAGTTGGAATAAATTTCTTAAGCTATTTGCAGGAACACTTGGAGGCTCTCAAAATGTCAGAGAAAATGCACACTTCCAGTGTGTGAAATGTCCTGGCAGAAAGCTTAGCACAAAATTCCAGAAAACAAAACTTTCACCAACTTCCACCAGCTGGAGCTGTTAGTGTAGCTGCCAGTCTGCCTTGGTTCAGAAATTGCCTACTGCTGGTTGATCTGTAGCACCGCTGTGGTTGAAAGATACAGTGAAAGGGAGCTCTTTAAGCTCTCAAAATGTATTATGTGTGAAAACATTCAAATATACACTTAATTTAAACCAAAACTGTTGAGAATCAGGTTTTTTTTTGCTGTTGGCAGGCACTGCCAAGAACTCCTCTTTCTCCTGCAATAGCTAATTCTGTAGCTAGGTCTGACTGGGGCTGGTCCAGCTCCTAGTAAGAACAGTGGAAAACTGCTGGTAGAGGCAGGACTGGGCTCATCTGGTGCCCTGTTGAAATCTGTGGTGATATACCAAAGCAGAACAAAGATAACAGCCTCAGACTGTAAATTCGTTGGGGCAGGGACCCTCTGTTTGTGTGTGTTGTGTAGTGTTGAAGACATTTGTCGACACTTCAGAAATAATGAATAATGCCAGTGTGAGGAGGAAATCTCTCCACTCAACCCTAGGTGTTTCTGCTGCTAAGTGTTGAAAGAGAAACACAGAGCCCTGAACTTTGAAGACTTGGCAGGTGAGGAGAAGGAAAAATCTTTTCACTTCCTGTTTAAATTTAAGCTTAATCTGCATTTATTGGGTCTGGTAGAAATATTTGAGCTTTTAATTTAATGTTGTTGGTTTTGGGAAAACTTCTTGGGATGCGTGGCATGAAAACACCTTAGATATGTGGCAAGGTTTTGATTTAATTTCTACTTTCATCTGTTTTCCATTACAAACCAGACTAATTGCAATAAGATTCTCTGTGGCAAAAGTAAGAGGGGAAGTGTGAATTTGGAAGTTTTCTCACTTTACAGTAACTGTAAAACCAGTCAGCAAACAGGTTTTAAAATGATTTCATATGGGAGGGAGCAAAGACTGGGTGTCTTCATAGTAGCAGGATTTCACTGGCGGTATCAAGTTTTCAGAGCTCTCAAATTCAACCTATTCATATTTATAGAAAAGTTACTTTGCACACTTAAATTACATTCACTCCTGTTTTAGAGACTTAAAATCCTATCATGAGCTGACATGCCCCTGGTGTTTGAAGTGCCCATGTTAAAATTGTCCACATTTTGCTAACAGCTGATAGGTGGGTATGCTCATGAAAGCAAACTGACTGTTCAAGAAAAGGGGGGGGGGGGGGAAGGCTTAAAGCAGTGCTTATAGAGCGGGACTGAAGAGCCCCTTGGCATCGTTCTTCCATATGCTGTATTTGAAAGGGTCTCCCCAGGGTGCTGTTGGCTGGGTTCCCTTGCTGGGCACGAGCATGGTGGCTCAGTGTTAGCAGTGCACGTATTTCCCCCCTGCTCCCCTCTCCCAAACTGCTTTTGTTAGAAATCCTGTCACTGAACGATCCTGATTTAAACCAACACTCTTACAATAATGCTCTGGCAACAGAATGAAGCAGTGAAAGGCAAAGATATCTCTGCTGCCAGAGACCATGTGCCATGAGTTCATTGCCTCATTGATATTTTTCTTTGGATCTAGAGTTGTTGCAATTTTTATTTCATTTTAGAGAGTGTCTTAATGGACAGTCCCAGGATTCTGAGCTGCCAGAATATGAAACTGGTGTTAAATGTCTTCACTACAAAAAATAACATTGAGCTTGTATTTGTGCTTTATTTTGCTATTCTTTTTTGTTGTTGTTGTTAGAGAAATATTTGAATTCACTTTTGCACTGAGGAAGATAAACCAAGAAACCTCTTCAAAACATGATATTTTGCTGTGATTTATCCTACCATGGATCTGTATGGAAAGTCCTCTGGCTTGAAGTGTAAATGTCGTACAATGTGTGTGTGTATTCAGTGTGGTGAGCTGGGCTGTGGTCCTGCTCCTTCCTTCAGGCATAGCAGAAGGTAAAACCCCTGGTGACTGTGAGGACTGAGACACAGCTGTGGGACAGCTCAGTTTTCCCTCTTAGAAAGCTCAGGTCTGCCCAGCTTAGCTTTCTGCTTTGCAAGATCTGTCTGCATCATTTCTAACCAGTGATCCCAGCATCTGGGACCTACAACACAAAAGAGCAATAGATTCTGGCTCCCTTGTTTCCCTGAAAATTATTGTTTCTATAACTTTTAAATGTATGCAAGTCTCTTTTTGGGGATCACCCTGTGGAACAGGCTCCTTTTCACTCTGTGCTTATCAGCTCATGCTACACTATTGTTCTGTATGTGTTGACATCATTTGTGTAGCTGTTGAAAGAAGCAGGAAGGAAACTGAAATGCCAAATGAATTTCAAAGTCGTTATCACTATGTGGAAGAGGGACAGTTGTCATGTCAAAAGTGGCAGAATTGGCAGGACTGGATCTTGTGGCTTGGTACTTCTTTAACACAAAGTAAACAGCAAACAAGCACTTCAAGATGTGGAGAAATGGAGTGTCACATTTGCTGTTTTCAGGCTGACTTTGGAATCCAGGCTCCTGGTGGATGCTGCTGACTCTTAAAAAAACATTTGTCTGCATTGCACACATAGAAACACACTGCACTTTCTGCAGTCACTGTGTTTGTGTGGTTGGTTGAGCTTAATATTTGCATGTTAAAAAAACAATTACTGTTCTTTATGTAGTGGAAAGTTGGGTCTGAACTGTGAAGGGTGAATACATCTGTGGACATTTCCAAGAGTTGGGATTCTGTAATTACAAGGTTTTGGTCTTGGTCTGTCTCTAACTGTAGCTGAACAAAAACCTCCCCACTTTAAACTTCCTTTCACAATAGACTATGAAACTCCCAAAGCACTTAAGCCACAAAAAGCCTCTTTGGGTGACCTAGCAAGTTGTCATGAAGGGTTGATTCTGCACCTTTGGCCCTGGTTCTTGGACTTAAGCTCTGCCAGAAAAAAAGTATTATTTCTGGTAGTATTTCCTATATCTTGAAGGACAGAGCCTTTCCTTTTGCTGGATGTTACATCCCATCTTTCCCAAAGAGTTAGCCCTCATAAAATAGAGAACAATGCTAGTTTGGCAGTAAAGTAGATCAGCTGATCAAGTAAGTCCTTTCTGTAGTGAATCTGTGATGCTGCTGTACTGGAATGTGTAGAAGGAGCCAAGAAACAGTTATGGGAGAGTAAAATTGCAGTGTTTATTCTGGAGACTGGCAGAAGTAAAAAACACATATAAAGCAATATATGTATACATGTATATGATAAAGCAGAATACTTTTTAGGCACATGACACATTCGATTCCATTTAAAATCCTTGTGTTCCCTTTTCTTCCCTTGCTTTTCATGTTGGGTGGTGTTCTTGCTCTGTGATGAAGAATGTAGATGGGATGTTGGACCTTCAAGCCTTCTCCAGAGCTGAGCAAACTGATCAGCTGTGTTTTCATTTGTTTCTAGGACAACAGAGTTTTTAATTATTATTATTTTTTATTATTTATTGTGTTTAATCCTCTTCTCTTCTTTGCCTGTCCAGAGCAGGGAAGCACCTGGTCCCATCCCAATGCTCTTTGGCCCTCCCTAAGAGCTGCTTGTTACTAGTCTGGAAATCCCTGCTGACTGCAGAGGTAGGAGCATTGCTCAGTAACACTTTCCCCACTCTGTGCCCTCTTTATGGGCTCCACTTGTCGGCACAGAGGATGTGGCAAATTTTCTTGTTTCCACCCTCATGGGAAGAACTGCTTGTTGTTAAGATGATTTACAAGTGTGGTGGTTTGTGGTTATATTAGTGCTTCCTCTTGTAATTCCACATGCTCTGGCACACAGGGTGTTTAATAGCATCCTCAGGTTGACTCCACAATGACGAATTTACTCAGACCGCACAGACTGCTCATATCCTCAGGTAAGAAGACGAGTTGTAGAGAGATTACAGCCCTTACTGCAGGCTCCTGAAATACAAGCTTCACTTTACGGTAGAGTCAGTGTGAGACCAGACATCCCTCAGGCGAAAGCAGAAGAAGAGTATCTGTGCCAAGTAGTGGCCTTCATAGACATCTTCTGAGTGAGATAACAGCTGCCCTAACCTGGTTTAGGAGAAGTGCAGATTCTCAGTTCTTCACTCCTTGACTCTCCAAAGGGAACTTCTATCTAGGATAGTCACCACATTGGCCATTCTTACCACGATGAAGACTGATCCTCTGGTGAAATCCAGAAAACCACTTGTAACAGCAGCATGAGCAAGCTCTCAGACCTTGTCATCCATACCGCAAACCCAGCAGCTTCTGCAGCTCTCTTCAGGCCAGTGCAGTGGGGCTGGCACTAGCGAAATCTAAATCAGAAGGAGGGGAACATATGCTGGTTCTAGCTGAGCTGTATTTAATGTAGCCCACGTATGCACTGGTTGACTACAGAAGTTGATCTGTGCACACAGGACTTGCCTTATGACGTTAGTGGTTGTGATTTTCCCTACCAGCCTAGGCTGAAAGAGAAATGCAACTAAGCTTATCTCCTCCTGGCTTCAGCTCTAACAGCCCTTAGTGGCAAAGTACAGGTGCGAAGGCCACTGCTGTCTGTAGAGTTTTCCAAGCGGCTGAGAGCACATTACCCCCCAGCAGCCCAGCCAGAGTCCCTCCTCTCCCGCTGGCAGATTGATAAGGGGGGACTTTTCCTCTGCAACTAAGTGCTGCTCTGATTTACTGCAGCTCTTCCTTAAGCACTTCCGGAGGTCAGAGGGCTGCAGACATTAGCCCATAATGGAAGACCCAGGGTCATTTGTAACCAATACCAATGGACTTGTGTGCCATGCAGTGCAGTTGGGAGTAAATAAACCTGTCCCCTGACTTGCTTTGTAAAACCTCTCGCTAATGTGACACAGAGGAGGATGGAAGAATAATGGATGGTTCTCATCAGAAGAAATATAGTGCCCAGTGGCTTGTGAGGCGCGCCTGTTTATCTGTTATTCTTGTGGGATGCGAGCCTGAACTGCAGCTGTGCTCCCTGAGGAGGCTCTGGTGGCTGTGTTGCTCCTGCCCAGGCAGCCTTTCCTCAGCGTGCCTTGTTTCAGCCTTGTTATTTACCATTTATAATGGAAACTTAGAACATCTCTAGTGAAATAGGGACTTTTTATTTCAAAGAGCACTATAAAAATCCTGTACTGCAGCAGCACTAGTCTGTATTGAAAGACCTGGGATCATTCATGCTCAGTACAAATTAACCCAAGTTAGGTTGACTGTGATAAAATTGCTGATGGTCTTTGCTCTGGTAGCATTGTAAATTGCTTAGCTGAAAAAAAGAATTCAAACTGGGTGTCCACCAGGCAAGAAGCCTTGGTGAAGGCAGCTGAAGGACTGCGCACCCTGTGCAGGAAAGCAGACCCAGGCAGCATGCACTACTGTATGTGCAAATGAAGAGACTAATCCTAAAGGAAACAAAATTTTCTGCATTTCAGTGCAGTAAATCCCACTGAAATCCATGGCAGGGCTCTCAGAGGCTGGCTCTGAGGCTTGGCAGCTGCACACTGCCCTCCCTGAGCAGTGGAGCAGCTGTGGTTGAGGCTGGCTGCAGGATTATGAATCTAAGAGGAGGCCTGAGGGCTAGCCACTCTTGTGCTACATTCAAGTGCAGAGAGAGCAAAGTGCTTCAGGCAGAGGGGAGAACAGCTGGAATGGTGATGAAGGTACCATTAGGGCTACTGGTTAGGGCTGGATAGCTGAAAGCCTGTACTTGGTTGTGCAACCGCCTCTGTTTCCCGATTATGAGATGACCTCTTCTGGTATGACCCACTCTGCCCATGCAATGGTCTCTTGATGTGAGCTGCTGCAGTGGTTACAATCCAGGAAGAATCTGAGTCATGCATGGTGTGAAAAACACCAGTGAGATGGGCAACTTTTATTCCCACACCCACAAGAGGTGGATTCAGACTGGAGGAGGTACAGAAAAGGCTCTCTGAAATGATCAGGAAAATATTCTGGTTTATATACAAAATTTGGCTTATTTTGAGTAGCAGAATAAATAAGAAGAGGCTGTGGCTGTGCTCTGCCAGTACACTGGGAGTAAGTACCAGGGAAGCAGGTGATGTATTCACACTAAAAGACTGCTTTGTAGCATGAAAGCCTTCTTAAAGACACACAAGTGAGTGAGAGAGTCCCTTGTATGCTTGTTTTCACCTTCCTGGCCAGGTCTGTAAAAATGTGGCCCATCCACAGGTTCAGCTCAGTTACTCCCTCATTCCCCCCTCCCCCCCCCCAGTCTGCAGAAAATTGACAAAACAGAGGGAGGATGCCTTCCCCTGTGTATTGAGCCTCTGTGTTTTGTACTTAATGGGACAGTGGTCCAAAATCCTATGAAGATGCATAGGTCTTAATTGGGCAGGATTTTTACATCTGAAAATGGGAGTTCAAAAGATGGGAAGCAGTCTTTTTGAAACTTACTTGCAAACAATGCTTGTGCTTAGCACCTCCATTCATCCAGTAATCCCACAACAGGACCTGTCATCAAGTGGTACTCAAACCTGCTTGTGTCCACTGCAGCTTCATTACTGGAAATGAGGTCTATTTATACTGCTCTGAAAGCTCCACACAATTCAAGTCCCAAGGAGAAAGACAAGCTCAATAGCCTGAGCAGTGTTTGTTTGCCTGGTTTTATCACTATCAGCAAAGAAAGCAATTTTCATAAACAGCAGGAGCAGGGAGCTCCTGCCCAGCGTGGCTGTACCTCCAGCCCCTGTGCACCGCTCGGCACCTGAAGCCTGCCCTGGCGCAGGGGGGTGATGACAATAGGCCTCCAAGATAAACAAAATAACTGAATAAAAAGTGTTGAAAGCCAGCAGCAGGTGAACTGCTAGGAACAAACCCCTCCTGCCCATCACCCCACCTGTGAGGCAGGCTGAGCTGTAGCTGGGCAAAGCTTATCATATAGGTTAACACAAGGTCCTTTTCTCCCCTCCTGCCCTAACACCTTCCCAACTTTCAACAATTGTTTGATTACGTGTATGATACAGATAGAGAGGAAGAATGATTAGCTGTCCCCTTTCCTCTTTCACAACAAACCAGAGAGGAAGCAGCTCCGCTGGGTCTTTGTACAGCAGCCAGGTGCTGCTGGGTGCCTGCTCTCTTCAGGAAGGTAAATATTGGGCTAGAGACAATTACAGCTGTGTCCAGAGGAGCCCGCACGGGCAGCAGCCTTCGAGTCATGTGAGCCCAGTACTCAAGCATGCATTTGCATGTCTCCTGGTGAACCAGCTCTTGGTGGTGTGTCTTCAGCAGTAATTGGCTCAAGCCTCGAGTAAACACTGGGCTCTGTTAATTGGAGAGATGGTGCACATATGGAGGTACTCTTTGCAGGGGTTGAAGTGCTGTTTATCTTTTACTCCAGTACTCCAGCCTGGTTAAAGGCAGCTGTGTTAGGAAGCAAGCAAATGATCCAGCTGAGTTGGCCTGTACTCCAAAAGACCACTGGTATCACCAGGACTCTGTGCACTCCTGCACCCTCCAGAGCATATTCCTCTCCTGCCACTTGCTGCCAATTGCTTGCTTTACTTAAAATTTTTGGAAAGAGAAATAGAATGCGGGAAACTCTGGAAGTTTTCACTGTGCAATACACTTCCTAAAGCATTTCTCATCTAAGAGGCCAACAATAACTGGCTGCAGAGGCACTGGGCTCCAGAAGAAGGCCTTCTCCTGAGGTGGAAGCAGTGATTCCTAGAGATAAGATGGCAACAATTGTCAGGATTTGTGTGTCGTGCGGTCTGTGTCCATGGGTGATGGCAGTGTCTGTACTTGCTCTTGTAGAGACACTTGTCTCTACAGTGTCTGTACTAGGCTTCACTGTCTACTGTGGAAAGACAATCCTCATTTCATTTTGAAGAGTTGTGCAAAAACTGTCTGGCAAATGATAATATTATGATGAGAGGTATCAGCCTCCGCCTGTTATCTGTACTAGGCTCTAGCAAGTATATCCAGCAAAAAGAGCAGACAGGGTAAACAGGGAGGCCAGGTAAAGTAGTGTGAAGGGAGCAAAGGCACAAAGAGGTGAAGTAATGTGGTCAAGGTCACGCAGCAGGTCAGAGTTGGGCCAGCCTCTGCGTCTCACGGGTCCCAGGCCAGTGCAGCAGGCCCAGCGCAGATGCTGCTGCTGCTGCCCAGCACAGATGCTGTTGCCCTGTCTCACACACTCTGTTCTACATCAAGTACAGGCACCCTCTGGGAAATAGTTTGCTGTTTTAACAGCTGCAGACTGCGCGGAATAGATTCAGTGATGCTTTCTTCCAACTTCTTAGTAGGAAAATCAGGGTAGCACAATGGAAACTCAGGATCTTTTTGGAACAGCTTAGCATGGTGTTAAATCAGCTTCCTACTGGAGCAGCACTGTTCACGCTATCTAGAATTTCATGAAAGCCCAGCAGGGCCACTTAATTGCAGCCCCATAGCTCCAGAAGGAGCAGAGTAAATCTGGAATACACAGATTTTTAGGGCTTCTGTCAATCCAAATGGAGCTTGGGGCTGACAAGGCAGGGAAACCTTTTTCTATTTTGTCTGCACCAGATACCTGGGTGGTATTGCCCAATAATGATGGGAATAGGAGGGGACTCATTTATCATCTCTTCTATTTTTTCTTTTTATTTATTTTCCTTTTAAAAACATGCTAAAAAATTAATTCAGTGCTGGGGAAAGGTGACAGATTAACAACCCCAGAGATTTCAGCCCTTTGTTTATCCTCTGAACAGAGAGCTGTAAGCATTCCCGGTGTTCCTCCAGCACTGTGCCCCAGCCCTGACCTCAGGGACCAGCTCCGAAGAGAGCAGCTACCACATCCCTCCGGCCCTTCCATACCACTGGAGCTGCATCCCCTTGGATGGAGCAAGGAGTGCTGCTTGGATTTTGAGTCTGTTGCCAGGGACTCCTGCAAATGAGGAAATGGATGATGATCTACCCTGTAACTCCGCATTGTATTGTATGGTCTCACAGCCATGGTGAGGCTATGGCTGTGCAGGGCAGCTGCATAGGGATGTTGCTTCAAGTTTACCAGGCCAGGCAACACACTTAGGGGTCTCACTCCACCTTTTTCTTTCCTATCTTCAGTCCTCTCCCTCTAAAGAGCAGAAAAAAGGTAATCCTGTGGGAGCACAATAGAAAAGGCCTTTGTGATGCCCAGGTGTCTGTGGATGGTGCTTTCCACCTCGCTGAAGTGCAGAATAGATGATGTTTTCATACTAGTATGTGGAGTAAGACAACCATGTAGCTATGGTGTGGTTCTGACAGAGTCTGTGCATTTGCAGCTTCTGTCAGCTTCTAGAGAATTTTTAGATGTGTTGTAAACAATTGATTTTATTTAGGGAATAAACATGCTCACGGATCATAACATTAGGTTGCCAACTTTGAAATGGTAAAATTCATCATGCTATCCTTCCAGCCTTTCTCACTGACATACTTGGTTGGATTTTGTTTGATAATTCTCACTATGGTTCATTTCAGTTTCCCACCATAAAGGCCTTGCGTAGTTACCTTGTCATCAGCTCTCATGTTTGGAATAACTCTGTGTAAACTAGGTGTTTTCCTCTGCTATAAAGCTAGAGTGTTTGAAGAAGAGAAGAGTGCATCCTTCACAAACTAGGGAGCATGGATTGGGAATGAGGGTATCTCTGTGGGGGGTAAGGCTTCCCAATGCACACAGGCAATACCTCCTTGCAATTAGTAATGCCGTCACGGCCCTCTCCCCTCACTCCAAGTGACATTCCAAGGCATGTATTTGGCGTTTGAACTACCTTGTCTCCCAGGCCCAAGGGACAGAGGCTGGGACAGCTCTGTGGGAGGCCCTGGTATTGAATCCATTTGGCTGATGTGCCCAAGGGCCCTTCCATCATCACCTGCCTCCATTGGAGTGAAGGCGTCCACTGCACCAGGTGGCACACAGGAATTTTATCCAGTGTGAGTTACTCACAGAAGAACCCCCTCCTTTGCCCTTTCTGTCTGTGATATTGGATGAGTGACCCCGTTCCCCCTTTTTGCTGAAGAGACAGAAATTTGATAATGGCCATAATTATGTCTGAACATTAAATGAATGCTCTGGATCATCACTGCTGTATCCACTTGTCCATAATTACCAGCAATGGACATGGTGGCTTCAAAGGCCACCCAGTTATCATTTATGTTTACTATAAACACAGCAGCTGTTTTGGGTTACGAGGGTGGTCATTTTGCTGGAATTTGATGAGCCAGACCCTGAAATCCTCCCCTAACACCAGCTCCCTCCCTCCTTCAGGAAGAGAATTCAGTGCAGGAGTGCTGTATACCACCTAAAGAGCAAGGATGGACAGTCTGTGATTCATACAACCATAGGGTTTGCAGTTTCCCTAAGATCCCTGTGAAATCCAGGGAGCAGTTCCATGTTTGCTGATGCTGTCTTCCCCCAACACCACTGCTGTCAGGACTTTAGGATATGCATAATAGCTTACCTGTGTCACTCAGAATGATGCTGTCCTACCTCAGTGCAGAGGGCATTCAGAAAAATGTACTGTGTTGTTAGTCTGATCTAAAGCAAAAGACAAGCCTGCTGCCAGCTGAGGAGGAGAGAAGAAAGCTCAGGTAAAGAAAAAGCTTTGGTCATTTTTGAGAGCCAAGGACAAACTGAATACTGTCCGTGGCTTTGAAGTAATCTCTACAAAATCACAAGCTGGTAACTCATGCCTGATGGCAGCAGAGTGTAATTTATGAGCTGTCTCTTACTGCCTTTTGTGTCAGTGAGATGGAACTTATAGTTACAGGCATTTGGCCAAAAGAGATGGGACTTTTCCAGGTTTCTCTCTGTTGAAAGTCTTCCATCTGGCACAACGTTTAAGAAATACCATCAGAGTGGGCTTTTAAACTAGTTTTTAGCTGATGTGTAATCCTTCCTTATTTTTGTTCTTACTGCTTTCTTACCAGAGGAAACTATAGCTTTGTGGTTACAGGATGCACTGTAAACACTGATGGACTGAAGGGAATGAAATGAAGGCAACATATGCTGTTGCTGCAGGAGCACCACTTTATGGGAACTGGGTTATAACATGGGGAAATACCACACCACTACTGGGGAATAAAACTGTGCTTATGCGTCAGCTTTAAGGCCAACCACAGACTCATCCTTCAGGAAAAGGGGCACAAAGGAACCACTGCTGTGCAAGGTTTATGCTTTCAGTGAGTGGAAATACTGCGTTGAGCCGCACCCCACAGCCTGCTTTGAAGTAGCTGGAGCAGCTCAGCAGAAAGGCTGCCCACAGCAGCAGGGGAAGCACGCAGGTAGGCACCTGCAACCTGACTCCAGGTAAAGGAGTCCCACTCAGTTATTCATCTGCACGGAAAAAAAAGATGCTTCATCTTTAAAGGAAAGAGCAAATTGGTTAGGTGTTTGCAGCAAGTAACGTGTATCAGGGTGATGTATTTACAAGGGGAGGAAAGAACATCACAGTCAGTGCCTGTTTATTTATTGTTTCATGAATTACAAAGGCTAAATAGACTAAACCCTCCTTCACTCCAGAAAGAAAACAGTGCCAGTATGTGTGATTGAGAAATTAGCCTTCCAATGAGGTTAAGATGATTATAATGGTCTCCTCCCAGTCAATAACTGAGATACATAATAGTCTGGAACAATAATTTCACAGAAAAGCCCTGGGGACAGACAGCTACAAAGCCAGCGTTGTGACAGAAGACCCTTCTCTGAGACTTCCTAATAGATCCATTAGCTGATGTTGTCATGCTATGACACGTGTATATGTTCTGTAATGTGTGGCATGTAGTTTATCAGCAGTTTATGGGTTGTCAATATTTGCAAGTGAATGTTTCATGTAAATTGAGAAAGATGTGTTACACATCCGGAACGCTGCATCGGGTCTCTGCAACCTCCAAGGCTTTTTGGCTGTGCACTGCAGCCGGCGACAGTTAATATGTTCATAGTCTCAAGGCAAAGATATCAGCGAAGTCCCCAGGGGACTAGAGAGGGATAACTATTGCAAATACAAGTTCAAGGAGCATAAGGAATAAGGAGCTGAAAGGATTGATTTGTAAGATAAAAAGTTAAAAAGGCAAAATAAAATTTAGAGAAATGCTTATTGAGAAATGAACTTAAAGTAAGAGGGAAGCATCAGAGGAGAATAGGTTGCATAGCATAACACAGGAGGATACATGGGGGAAATTCTCATGAGTAAGTTTTAGCTTGCATAGCAGGACACATTCCATAAAGCAAGGTACACAAGAATGGAAATGGGGAAAGCAAAATCTAGCTTGAGTGATGTGCTAGAGAATGTATTGGAGGCATGCTCTGCCTTGGCAACAGGAGAGAATGGTCACCCAAGATCTGGGGATTTTTAATTTCAGCCTTTGCGAGAGCAAAGAGCCACATCAGACACATGAAAAGTTTTGCTTGTTCTCAGGACCTGGCCCACCTCCTCTTTAGCCGTCAGCCCTCCAGCCCTGTCAAATTGCAAAGGACCAGCTGGAGCAGGTGTCAGCAGAGATGTATCAGTGCTGAGTTTTGCTGGGGTTTCTCAGAGCAAGTGACAGGATCTCTTTTATCATGCTGAGCCTTCTCCTGTCAGCAAAGCAGCCGGATGAAATTTCCTTCTCTGGAGACCCCCTTTCTGTTGCTGTGTAGCCAAAGGATTTTGTAGGCTCTTTTACTGTCTTAATTCTCATGAGATTTGCATCATTTTTCAGGCCTGAAAAAAAAACCCCAAAACATAAAGCTGACTTTAAAACAAAAAGCTTTCCACAGACCTCACCAAGGAGTTCAGACTTCAATGTGTTTGAAAATAGTTTGGGATGTTTTGCTTCTGAACATTTGGAAAGTCTGGACTGGGTTGTTTTGTACTAACTTTTACAAACGCTGAACGTCTGGCGCTGCTGACATTACTTCAGGTATTAATTCCGAATCATTTAGTATGTTTGAACTCATAAAGAGAGAAGGTGTTTTCTACATTTCAATAGATGTGCTTAAAATACAGGGTGGTACCGTGGATCCAAATTTAGGATGCTGCAGGGAAAACCTAAACCTAGAATTTAATTTCTGTCCTCTACAAAAAGCAGGCTGCTCAGCAATTTTGAGCTATGTTTGAAGTTGATTTTTGGAGTGGTTTAATCTGGGGACATTTTAGTCTGGATTTTCTTCATTTCCTACCCTTAGAGACTACGTCAAAAATTGCCCAAGTATTAAAATGTGTTGAATGTGAGATCTATATCCTCTCCCATAACCTTCATTCTCTCAGGTGAATTGTAATTTCAGTTATTGCTGAAATATGCACCAAAGCCTTTCAGCTACTTGACAGGACATTAGGCCTGGATGAAGACAGTCTTAAAATGAGGAGCAACGCTTACAAGACTGGCCAGGCCTGGCATATACAGAGAAATTAGTGCAAGTCCAGCTGTACCTTGCTTGTTGCTGCCCACACAATCTTGTTTTAGCAGCACCAGCAGTGTTTGTGTTTCTTGTAGAGCCATTGCACAGCAGGAACCCTAGAGCTGTTTTATAGAATCATAGAATCATTAGGGTTGGAAAGGACCTTAAGATCATCCAGTTCCAACCCCCCTGCCATAAGCAGGGA
>JBCJKH010075997.1:0-17546 GCA_039877255.1 Loriculus beryllinus | reverse complement strand
TGAGAATCTAGGCTCCATGTCGTGGCACAAAGGCACTTCTGTGCGGGCCAGTTTGCACTGGGGCAGCGTGGGGGGCATGCTATGCACAGTATCCCAGGACAGTACCATAGTTATGTCACACACATCATATTGTACTGTGTAGACACTTGACTGCCTCCGGGGTAGATCTCTTGCTTGTGTACATTCTCATGCTGTATCCTGGATTTTTCTAAATAAACAATGACATCAAAAAAACCAACAACAAAACCACTCTAACTAAACACAAGCAAACAAACAAAAAAAGGCACAAAAGCAGCCAAAAAAACCCTCCAACATCAACGCCAACAAACAAAAACAAATGGAAATGCCCAAACCCTGCTCCTGTTCTCTCCATCATGATCGTAATACAGAATTTACAAAGGGACAGTAAGAAATAAACCATGTATGACTAGAATGGTAGCCTGAGGATGGTGATAAAGTCATAATGCTCATTTTCTAAAAGTAATAATCATTTGTATCAATGTTTAAGGGGGTACACATTGTCGAATTAGGTTGCAACTTTTTGCATACAACTATTTCGGGAAGGTTTAATGCAGGAACTCATTCTGTCGTTTATGTACTTTTTATTACACTGATTCTACTGGTCTAATATTTCAAAGAGATTCATTCCTACTCTCTCGTCAGGTGTTTACTAGATATATTTTGATTTCTGCTGATATTTTCTTATGAAGTATTGCAAATTTCTGGGTAATAATTTTAGTCATTGCTTAGGTGGGATGCTGCAAGTGAAGCCAGAAGATCTCAGAGGAAGATGTATTCATTTTGGCATTTCTTTCCGAAGAATCTTTACCGGTATAACCTAATTATATTCAAAAATATTTAGCTTACCAGATTATGGTTTTTTTGTCTGGCAAATACATTTGGCTGTTTGTACTATCTGAATTTCCCCCTCCTGAAATAAGGAAACCTCATGAAAACCCATTACCTAATTCCTCGGGCCCTTGGATTTATATCATAACAATATAATTGTTCCCAGCTTACTGACTGTTAAAAAAGACAATTATATGAACCTGATGTTCTGATCTTAGTAAAAATCCATTATATTCAAATCTATGCAAAAGACGATTTTTTCCCCTTGTGGAATGTGGAACAATTCTGCAGATAAAATCTTTCTTAAATGCCTAAGGACAGGATTAATTCAAAGAACAACATAAATCTCAACTTTCTGAATGGTCATTTTCATCTACATTGTTATCTTTATATCTTAGTCTCTAAAATTATTTGAGTGGAATATGAAAAAGTAAGAGGTAGTGTTGGTCTCCTCAGGGCACCTGATTGCTGGTTCAGTTATTTTCTCCTCCACTGCCCAGCTCTGCCAATAAAACACCAGGTTTAAATTGCAAATCATAATAAAGCCAAGCTAAAAACCTTCCCCAGGGGCAGAACATGTTGCTTCTGCATTTTATTTTTTTTTTTTCAGATTTCACTATAAATCCAGTGTTTTCTGTAATTGCAATAAATGGTTGAGCAGTGTTCTTCAGAGTGCAAGTCAGTTACATATCTGACTTCTCCTAAATTCATCTGCTGTGTTTATAGGGAAAAATAGCAATATACACATCCATAGTCCATGCAATAAAAATACAGGACTGTTGCTTTTAAAAAACGTGTTAATAATAATATCTCCCTAGCTTTCAGCTTGAAAAAACTTCTTATGTGATTACTGGTAAAGAATTAATTTCTTGCTCTGGATTTGCATGTTTCTGTTTTCTCTGTTTTCTCTGACCTACCATTAATGAAAGCTTCTTTACGTGATATTCATTGCCAATTTACAGGATCTTTTCAGAGTATGCAATATGCATATAGTATCAATATTGGTCAAAATTTACATCACATGCAGAAATAAACAGTATAACTACACAGCGTTTTACTTTTGTATAACTACACTTGCCAGAAGGAGCCGAAAAACAACAGTTAACAACTGATCCAATTACTAAGAAAAATATTTTTTATTACCTAGCATGAAAGACCAGATTAGACAATCCACTGATGGAAGGGATGGAAAATGGAAGACAGAGTGAAGAAAGGAGAAGAGCAAAGGACTCATTCTGAAGGGACTGTTTCAGTTCATAGCCCTCTGTTCCTTGAACACAGCCAAGATAAGATTAAAGAAGAAAGGAGGATCTCTGCACTGCTTAGTTCTTCTCTACCTTTAGTGGGCACGGATGCAATAGCATGACCTTTCCCTTGATAGCGTAAAAGACAGGAGGAAATTCTAATAGCTTATATACAGTACTTTATATCAGTAAGAAACAAGTGCTGTTTTAGTTTGTAGTCCAAGTCCCCCACACCCTTCCCCAAACAACCCACAGCACAACAAACAACAAACAAAAGCCTTTGAGAGTGATTATAACTTGCTAGGAGCATCTCAGCATGTTTAGGCAAGGACAGCAGACTCCAGTACCATCAAAGGATCATGCCCATGTCTCTTTTCCCACAGCATGTCACGACCATTTCTTGTAGCTCACTGTGCTAGCTACATTCAGGTTAAAAGAGAGGGAAGACCTTTTTGCTTAGCTCTTCTCTCTGCTGTTAGCAGCCATCTTTCAGATAAAGGCACAGAGGGGCTTTTCTTTAGCTGGACCTTCCAGTACTGCAGCTCAGCATTTTCTTAAGACGGAAAGAGCATTATATAGAAAAACAGATAAGCTGCTGAGACTGTCTCTACCAGGCACTCAGGTTTGAACTCCAAATACATATTTCCTCTAAAATACTATTTGTGTTCTTCTTATTACTATTACTGAGAGGACCTTTCAGTTGCTTATATGAGCATGAGCCCTGTGTTCTTGCTGTATAAAATAGAAACACAACAGAAATACCAGAATGGAGCCTAAGAATCCCTTCTTTTTTCGACTTTTTTTACTTGCCCTATAATGTAGAAGCCATGCTACTCGAAAATAAATGAAGAGAAAAAAAAAAAATGGAAAGGACTTCCCTTACTGCAGCATTTTAGCTTGAATCACCAAGTAAATATTTCAAATGCTTTTTACACTTTAGAAAATAACATTTTTCAGGCAGTAGGCTAATGAGACATTCCTCTGGGAGTTTGTTAAGATGATAGAAAAGTTCCTGAATTACAGTGTTGACTTAAGCTTGTTAAGGCAGCTATTCAGTAACTTTTAAAATAACAAATGATAGTGCTAAGTTTTCTAGCTAGGAGTAGCATTTACTGGTGCATCTTGACTACACACACAGTTCTGACTATAAAGTTTGAACAGTTTGTTTTCTGTGACTCTTCCAAATGCTGTTTAGGAATCTGAAGTTATAAAGATGATATATCCCCTGCACTGCCTCATTTGGAGCACAGCTCTTCAGAACTGCATGAAAAAAAGGTGTTGGGTAAGTTATTACAAGACATTACATTTCACATTTGTATCTTTCACACACCCAAAAGTAGAATGTAAGACAAGGACACTTTGCTAGAATGCAAAACAGGTTTTTGCATTAATCTTGATCTAGTTTATTCTGCATGATAAAAATTTGGGACTGAGATCCCTAAGTCACCTACACCAACATAGCTTATTTAGTAGCAGATACAGCTGAGGGTCCAGCCTTTGTTGGGGTTGGAATCAGTCCAACTTGAAATTACTCAAGCAAATGCCATTTAAGATCAATCTTCCTTCCAGACCTTCAATTACCCTTGAAAACAGAAACATGCTCCTGCATTTCTCAGCACTGAACAGCTTTGTTATTAGGTCATTTTACCTGGGCTAAACTAAATCAACTCACTAAAATCCATAGCAAAAGGTTCCTTTCTCAAATACTTGAACTTCAAAAAGGTGTGGCAGCCACCAAGAAGTGAAGGGACTTGATCACCTTTATAGAGCCAGTCATTATCAGGCTTAGGAATTTAGATTACTGACTCCTGCAATTAATACAACAGGGCATTGTTTATCTTCAAAGTTTCTTTCCTCTATTTTATTTTAAAACCTCTTGCTTCCATGATAACAGAAGTTTCCAATTTTCCTTGGAAATAAATTTTGACTTCTGGTTTTACATAACCCTGAGAGCAAGGGCTTGTAAATGAAAACATCAGCAGACCCTGAAATACAGCAAAACTATAATGCTTCTCCAATGACTTCACTTCCACTAACGCAAAGTATTGCCAGTCAACAGAGGGTAAAATTTCATTTTGTTATTTATGCAATGTGAATAAAAAAAAAATAAATAGTTTTTTGCTCAATGTCATAAAATCAAAGTGCTGAATTTTAAAGTCTGCAAATCTCAGGCGGATTTTACCTCAATTCAGGTATTATATTGGTGTTTGTAAATGTGAGCCTTTCTGTGAAATTTCCATAAAAATCCAATTTACCTACTTTATAATTTCAAAGGCTTTAACTATAGCACATGGTTTGTGTTCTCTGTAGCCTTGAAACTGATTTGGTGTTTTCCTAAGCTTTGTTGAATAGTTTGTGACCTTCTTTCTCTCCTCCAAATGTCTCTGTTTAAAATATTAATACTGAAATGGCAAGAAACCCCCCCCCACAAACATGTATTTTTGACAAAGAGATGAGGACAGTAGACCATGGCTCCTAAGATGAGAAAAAGAAAAAGACTCCTGAGAACAGCTTGAAAACATATTTAAACATTTTAAAAGGCTACCTAGTAGAGCAAATGTACTCAGAAAGAGTCTTCTACTTCTCTCTGTATTATCTAATCTCCCAGACTGGATTTACAGCATTGTTTCAAGATAGTGAAGTGATCTGGGGAGTGAGAGTGAGTAATGGTACTTATTAGGCAATAGAAAATAAATACACTAAATGAAATTGTGGTACAGTCCATTACGTATAAAACCTTCTAATTATGTAATTAGATTTCCATGCTCTCCTCTCTATTATAACACATTACCTCTCAAGACTATATTCCTTTCTGTAAATATGGATGAATATGTATTACAAAAAATCAAGACTTGTGAAGTGTTCTATTCCTGAAAAACACCACTGAAATTTCCACTATAAATACACTGGTTGTACCCAGAAGACAGATTTAAAAACCTGAAGGAATTTGTTGAAGTTTTATTTTTCTCTAAGATAATAAAACTACCCAAAGATCCACTTAATCCAATCATAACCTCAGTGACTCAAAGCCTTCTAAAAGTATTTCCAAATGGTATTTTCATTAATTTCAGGTTTTGCTTTGCACAATATATTTTGAACAAATATGAGCTTGCCCCACCCACACTCTGAGCTGAATGAAAGTCAGTAGTACACACTCCATAGTCAAACAACCTTCCTGTCAGCAGAGATAATTAAGTGATATTCAACATTATACCATCTGAACTCAGTTAGTGTTCTACCCACTCTAAATGCAAACAAAGAAAGCTCGTGTCTGCCTTAAATGTATTTCATAGGCACAACCCGTTAAAAATTCATCTATTACCAGCCTCCTGCCCCAAACACTAAAGCAATTACCTACCTTACAAATACTCTTCTGTGTGTAAACAATTTACAACAATGCGCTAGTTGTAATATGCTTTCTCTACAGAAATATCAGAAAAAATTGACTTTCTAATTTCATTCACATTCAAACCTCTAGATACTGTTGTTGCTATGAATTTATACTTTTATGCCTGTAAATGTATTATTACTGCAATGGTATTGTAATTATACTTTTAGTTGTATTTTAGCATCATGAAAAGAAAATGCTCAAGAAGGCTTACTTTTCCTAACTTTACATTCAAAAAGAAACTTTCAAACACTAGCTTTTAATTGCAGCTCATTAAAGTTTAGAAATCTCAAAAATTATCTCTTCTGATCAAGTCCCTTTACAGCTAAAGTTGAAAATATTCCCTTCTTCATAAACCCTTAAACTTGCAACTGAATTATCTTTCAGATACTCTGAATGAGCAATTTGCCTACTGAACTTGCCTATTATTATTTGAGGAGCATGTTTTGTCTTTCCAGTCTCTGTCATTTCCATACATATTGTACTGTTATTTCATCAGGATGCCAATATAATATAGTAGCAGTTTGAACATACATCCTTATGACTTGATTCTTTTAACCACATGGATTTCATGCCTACATTACATGAGTTGTCAATAATGATTTTGTTATAACATATATGTATTATGTAAAAAAGAAATACACCAAATAAAACACAGGAATATCTTTAAGAGAGACCTACGGGATTGTGTGATACTTTATGGACACCAAAATATAATACCATGAAGCCAATCTTTTTAAAAGAGTGCAGGCAAAGCAATACATAAGTGCACACTTGAACACTGCCTCACCTGCTGGGATTCAAAAAGGTCTACATATAAATTTCTTCTGAAGAAAACTGTGGGTAAAAAAATCAAAGAGAATTATAAATGTTTAACCTCCTTGTATGTCAGCAATTGATTTTCAGATATCAGTACAGATTTAATAGTAACATTTAAAATGCTTAATATATTTAAGAATTTAAACTGAATGTTGGCATGCATCTCAAGTCATTTTGCCTACGGATTCTGAAACTAGATGATTTAATTCAGTCTATATGAATAGCTTGATGGAGCGTTGCCATTTCATAACATCAATAGCCTACCATGACTATCTAAATTTAGATTGAAAGCTTACTTCCTTGTCTGCCTTGCGGAGTAGCAATTCCCTTAACACTGATATTGGAAACCTCATTGCTCTCTGAGCCAAATGCAGGAATATATCTTGTCCTTTTCTGCTTCTGAAATTAAAAGCATGACCTGTCTTGATCTTCCTGTTGCAATGTGAAAGCTTGTTGAATTGTGTCTGGTATTTTTAAGTGAGTCTGTTTGCAGCCCTAAATTTTTTCTAAACTGATTTCAAATAATGTATATAAAATCATACAAATATGACGTATGACAGAAGTCCTGACCATTTCTGACTGTGAAAGACAGTTTCTTCTAGGAACGCGAAGTGTTGACTGGTAAATTCCCAATTTGAACGGCAATTTGATGCCTAAGTCTCTCAGGTTCTTAGAATTTTATGTCAAATTTCAGTTTGACTCAACATATTTTTTTTCCACAGCTTGAACCAATCAGAATATTTCTGATTTCTGCTACATAATACTACTCAAAACAGTAGACATCATCTCAGGGATGTACATTTTAGTACTTATTTAAGTGTCACCTTTGACACTTAATAAGGTTTAATTATTGTTGCTGTTCTATTATATGAAGGAAAAAGGACAATTATAAGACTTACAGTAAAGAAAGTTAGGCACAATGCCAAGTGCAAAGTTCTGCACCTGAGTCAGGGCAATTCCAAGCGGGCAGAGACTGGATTGAGAGCAGCCGTGAGGAGAAAGACTTGGGGGTGTGGGTTGACAAGAAGCTCAACTTGAAAGCATACACTGCTTCTCAGCCCAGAAAGCCAACCATATGCTGGGATGCATCAAAAGGAGTATTTCCAGAAGATTGAGGGAGGTGATTCTCTCCCTCTATTTCACTCTCGGAAGACCCCACCTGGAATACTGCATCCAGCTTTGGGGCCTCAAACACATAAGTGAGTTGCTTGAGTGAGTCCAGAGGAGGGCCATAAAGATGATCAGAGGGCTGAAGCAACTCTACAAAGATAGGCTTGTTCAACCTGGAGAAGAGAAGGCTCCAGGGAGACCTTAGAGTAGCCTTCCAGTGCCTAAAGGGGACCTATAAGAAATCTGGAGAGGAACTTTTTACAAGGTCATGTAATGACAGAGCAAGGAAGAATGGTTTTAAACTGGAAACAGGTAAATTTAGATTAGATGTTAGGAAGAAATTCTTTACTATGAGGCTGGTGAGACACTGGAATAGGTTTGCCCATTGAATCTGTGGCTGTCCCAATCCCTGGCAGTGTTCAAAGGCAGGCTGGAAGGGGCTTTGAGCAACCTGGTCTAGTGGAAAGTGTCTCTGACCATGGCAGAGGGGTTGGAAACACATGATCTTTAAGGTCCCTTCCAACTCTAACCATTCTAGGATTCTGACATTACCAATCCGTATTAAAAAAAGGCCATTTTACATTTCCTCACTATTTAGATTGTGTATGTTTTTATTTCATGTCTAAGCATAAAAAAAAAAAAAAAGAAACAAAAGCTCCAGCAACTTAGTGACAAGGAATGAGCATCAGCAAAGAAAACTGCAGGAAAGCATGTATGAAGTTTCAAACACAGCCTGAGAGCTGTCATCAGAGTAATCATCTCCAGAACTATTTCTTACTTATGAACAAATCTCTCTTTGATATTATCCTTACTCATAAAAAAATGAAAAATTGAAATGAATTTTTAATTTGTTTTCCACAGCCACTCTGCAGTCTCCAAAAAAAATTTTGAAAGTCTCAGCTCCAGTGAAGAGATTATTTTCATCTAATACAGGATGATAGGCACAATTTATTGTTGCAATCGTGAGGTCTTTTACCAGTTCAAGGACTGAGACAAGGTAATTTGACACAATTCTGAGCTACCATAGTTGAAACAATGGGAATCTCTTGTTTGCTGCTTTTATAATGAACTTCGCATATTCTAAGCTGCGTCATTTCTTCTTGCACTTTTTTTTACTGTCTTTCTCCTAATGCCTCCAAAATCAGTCTCTATTACAAAGCGAGAAAGCTGCTACAACAGCAATGCAAAACAATGGATTTCTTAATTAAACTATTAAAAATTGTGAATTATTCTGAAAATGTAAAGAGACATGCATATGGAAGGTAATTTTACTAAAAATGCAGTCTTTGAATCTATTTTGAGGCATACATTTATTTATAATTACAGGGCAATGGATATCGGCACTCATTAATATAAAATATTTTCTTATTTTACATGTAATTGCTTCAAAAGCGAAAGACAGACATTGTGAAATCACTATGTAAAATGAAAAACTTTACTGGGCATGTGCTTAGCGCTACACAGACAAGAAACCCATTTCCAGTGTCACAGGACACAATGAATCAAACTCTCTCTCTCCAAGAGATGGACACTGCCTGAATAACCTCCCCAGTACAAGGGCTCCCTGTGTCACATACTAAATGGCACAAACTAGTTCCAGAAACAGCAGTTGCTTCTTCAGGATGAGTGCGCACAGGTCAACACAGCTTTCAGTTTGCAACAGCAAAAGCAGCATGTGCTCTCTTGTCCACTGACAATCATGGCAAGCATCTTCGGGAAAGCCAGTTCAACACTGTCCTTGAAAGAATTGTTTTTCTGGTAAGGAGACAGCCTATTTTGAGACCACACATGCTACCTGAATGATCTTAGCTTGCTATTTTTTCGAAGTTATGCATGACTTGACGCCGCTAAGGCCATAAACATAAAAGCAAATGACCTCTTATTAATTGGGAATTTTTTGTTATTTTCAATTTAGACAATAAAGATTTACATTTTAGGCCACCTTCCAGTCTCTTTCTCATACTGGTAAGTATTTCTTAGTTGATATTTAACCTCACTATGTGCTGTCCTACAGAAATAAAGCGCTTTAACATAATCAAAACTGATATAACTTGAAAACATTTAATTGTTAATTAAAAAAGGTATATTATGTAAGAATAATTTCAAAAACTGGGGATTATATATACATATAGACAAATATTATATTCAGACAAATGAAAGATACTCCACTACACCAAAACAGGAATATGGTCCCGTGCTTTGGCATGCCATGTATACTCAGGCATTCTGTGATACTGACTTCCACCTCTGATTAACTTGTCCCTTAGAGTGACTTCAGTATTTGAGAAGGTAAGTCTACATCAGCATTGCTGAAGTTTACAAGCATAAATGCCTGTCACATTTGGAATGAGACTTAAGGTCATTTAACATCTCACCACTTCTGAAAATTTTCTTCACAGTCTTACTATGCCAGTTCCACCTTGTTTGTGAGATGGAAACAGTACAGAAAGTTTAACAAAGATCAAATAAATGTATGCCTCAAAAAACAGTTAAATTTGAAGACTGTAATTAAATGATGTCCCTGCATTCTACATTACCAGCAACATTTGTTACTGGTTAACCAAGGAAAAATATTTTCCACCTATTGCACAAAACAGTGCTCCTGACATTCTATGAGGAATTAATTGCTATGGATAATGTGATCTTTAAATAAATGAAAGATCTGTAGTTCCATCATCACCAAAACTAGAAATGTCAAAGACAATTCATCTGGGATGCAAAAGCAAAGGAAACAGAACCTTAGAGCCAGAGATACATTGCTGTCTCTTTATAGGAATATAAAGATAATGAAGAACACACTCATTCTTAGAAAAATGCTAAAAGCGAGATCACAAAAGGCTAATTTCTCTTTCCAAAAATGTGTGTCTGCAGAAGGCCAAATGTGGAGGCAATGTTGCAGTAGATAAAGCAAAATGTATGCAACTATCCTTGAGAGACTAACAATAGAAAGAAACTCCCATGTAACCAGTGTGTTCAAACTGAAGAAAATTAAATGTTGTTACTTTTACCAATAACTTAAGAAATTCTCTACGATGGCTTGGTTTATGAAGAACACGTAGGATTTAATCTGAACAAATATTTGTGGCAGGCTTTTTTCCTTTCAGTAATCACAATGGATAGAAGGAAGATTTAGACAATAATTTGCACCTCAGTGGCTATGGCTGTAAAAAACAGCTCAAGAAATTAAATTAGAATGTGAACACTGAATAGCAGTTTATATCCATATATAATGCTCTGATGTGTACAAATAAAGCAAACTACAATTTAGATTGAAGTACTGAACTAAGTCTTACAGCTGAAGAATTTTATCCCTCCTATGCTTTTACAGTCCCTAACACAAGTAGGCATTCAGCAGGACTAGTCTACAAACATTGCATATAAAATTTTAACATACAGCATCTTCTGTAGCTAAAATCCTACCCCAGAGGAATGGAGTTGTCAGAGTATGCTACTGGAAGATGAGTAATTATGACCAGGTCAGGTACCACATAAGTGTCAATGATCAAAACCTCAGTAAATTAGAAAAGATGCAAATTGCATGGTGCAGTCATTACAACTGCATGTTCTTCTGCATTCAGTATTACTCAGCTCTTTCAAATAGTAGTCACCATGTTACAATGTATTTGAATGCATTAAATATGGGAAATGAAATCTAATTCTTTATTCACAATAGTACAAGAATTTAATCTGCTAGATTTATTGGCATTTCCCTTCATTTCTAAATATAAGGGGGTTTGTCATATTTTGTGTTACCTGAGAAGGTTTTTCACCATCTAATTTATTTCAGAAGAACTTAGTTTGTGAATTCTACATACATGCTAATAATTTTTTGTAATAACCAATTCATACTAGAGCTACGTTAAATATTCTTATTATTTCATGTCTTATTATTTCAGGGCTGCAATATGCAGTTAGGGACAGAGAAGAGGTAGGACCACAGCAGTCAGCAAATTAGGTTAGTATGGGCCCTCAGCACAATTCTTAATAGCACATTGCACAAGGAAGCCCCACAGGTCAAAGCCCATCTGGGCATATGCAGAAAAACAAGAGAGAGAACCTGCCTTCTGAAAGCAGTAAGTGTACAAGCTAGGTAGGTTATGTAGTAGACAGATAAGTAGACAGGTGGATGAGGAGTACAAAGAAGCAAAGGAATATTAGTCACTACAGTAGGCAGCTGTCTCAACACAACAGCTGCCTGTATATTGTCAAGTTAATCATAGGCAAGGTGACAAAAAGTTCCTAGGAAAGATTTGAAGTAGGATAGTGAGTTGGTTTAGTATGCATTAATAGTGTGCTCTTTCCATGTGCAAGGGAAAAAATCACTGAAGAAGCAAGATCACTGAGAAAGAAAGCAATGAACAATAGATAGGCAAAGCAAACAAGAGCTGACACCTGAACACCATCTAAAATACAAAAGGCAACATTCAATACTTCGAAAAAAGCTCTGGGAAAAAGTAAAAGCTTTGTGTTCTACACCACTAAGAAGGCAAGCCCAAGAACAGGTGAATGATTAGAGCAGCAAGCTAGAAAAATAACCTTTCATCAATACCTTTGAATAGCTTCAAGCTGGGTTTGATTATATTTATCAAGAGAAAGAGCAATTGCAAGGTACACGCCGTACCTGTGCACCTTCTACTGAGAAAGTCTGCACCTCAAAGTTACTTTCTAGACAGAAGTACCTATACTTAAACACTAGACAGATGTGAAGAACCTGAGAAAGGGCAAAATTGAGCAATAACAGACAGATGAGAAGGTAACAGTTTGCCCAGAATGATCAAACAAATAAACATTAAAACTTGCTCAAGTTTGGGTGATTAGACATTGAACAGATATCTGAAAGACAGCGGATGTATTTAAGTTGGACAAAGATCCAGGGAGAGGGGAAATCTGTGAGTCACCAATACAGACCAGATGCTAGATTTTCTGGACTTTACATACATAGAGAAAATGGCAGAAAATAATTATGTCCAATAGCAAATCACCAGCACCCATACTGTTGGAGTCATCCATAGGATGAAATTTTGGTTTACTAAGAACTATTCGATAAAACTCACCATAATAATCACCTTTGAGAGACAAGGACTTACTGACTTTGATAAATTCTGTCAATTAATAACTATTACCATTAAATTCTTAGTATGGTTTTTCATATTTTAAAATTACCATGTAGTGAAGGGATGATGTGAATATGCATTTATACCCTCATTACCATTAATAAATTGAGAACTTTATAGGAAATTAAAGGAGTATGGAAAAAATTATGCATATCACTAATGTAGAAAAATTAAATATCCATGTGCAGAATGCACAGAAATGTGATGGAAGAATCAAACTGTACACATTGAACAAAATATATTAACAGCAGTGGCTTGTTCCAAACAAATCCACCCTACAGTTATCATGTGAGATATGAGCTCCTTGGAAAAATAAACACCATCAGGAAATTCAGTTAAAAGTCATACAAAAGGAATCAATGAGACATTTTGTGAGAAACACATTAATTGTGGAAAAGTAGAAAAAAATTATTTCTTTGCACAGGTATGCTTTAGTGAGAAATATGCTCTTGTGAAAAATATCTTCTAACACTTTCTTTGTATTACTTAAATTGTGAACTGTCTTCTGCCTCAGAATATACTTTCACCACTAACTGCTGCATATTTCTAGCAAAAGTGATGAATTCTCCTTGTTGAATATCTGGTATGCTTGCATATCATAGAAAATTAAATCAAAATAGCAAAACCCACCAGGACAAGAAAGGAAAACCTTAGCAAGTAGAGGTGCAGGACTAAGCAAACGGCATAATGAATTCAAGTCAACATAGTAAAGGAGAAGCAGGCTGCACTGGAAGTAGAACTATGAGCTGGGAGGAGGTTACGCAGTTCTCTACCATGACTCTTGAGGAATATGAAAACAAACATCAAATTTGATAGGCTGATCAAACAAAGAAAATCCAAAATCTTCAAGAAACTAGAAGCTGAAAGTCCCAGTTCAGTCTTACTGAGTGCAGTAGATATGATTGCCTTGGGCAAGTAACAAATGTGTGCAGAAGGCAGACAGCTCATCATCTTCAAATCCCAAACACTCTGTCTTGAGGTCAGATTGACTGAACTGGATAAATTCAAAAAGACAAAGTAGAATATTGATAAAGTTTGCAGGGACATAATGAAGCAGTTATGTTTCCACCCTAGCAGGCTGTGTGCTGCTAACGAAGAAGGGCATCCGAAGTCATAAGTACATTAACTCCTGACAAGGTAAAAATACCAACAAACACTACAAATGAGACTGTGCAAACACCACCAGATCATCACACAAAGGAGGATCTGACTCAGTAACCCCATGAAAAGCAGGATGTTGTATAATCACAAGGGACAAGATAGGGAACATTTTATTGTCAAAATGGAAGTTGCATGCTGACTTTCCCTCTGACAGCATGCAGTGAGCCCCACAAAGAGAGCAAGCTGTTGGCTGTGGTCCATATGGGCACCAGTGACAATGGGAGAGAAGACAGCCATGTACAGAAGGATCTATCTATCCAAAGCAATGTGAAATCAAGTAGTAATCACTTATGACTAAGAGGCTGCAAATGATTCCACAGTTAGAGATAAAGACAGACAAACTGCACTCCTAAGAACAGGAAGTGGCAAAAGTCTTCCCTAAAACTGATATACAAAAGGAGTCAGACATGGCCATATTATATGTACATTTCCATGCAAATCTTGGAAAGTCAACAAGGCAAGAAGGATGAAGTGATACATCTAATTTTAAGTCACAACTGATGTATGGGGCATCTTGAATATCTTGCTCAGTGGAAGATTTAATTTATCAGGTTAAACATTAGAAGAATTTCATAATATATTGTATTTGTAAAGGGAAAATTCACTATAGTGAGAATTAACTTAAAAAGAAGTAAATATATACAAAAGAGCAGCTGAAAGAATAAAATGCTCCCAAATGAAAACTATATCAATTGTATTAAAGTATAAACTATATCAAATGTTCATAATGAAAGCAAACTATGGAAATATGTTTATTTTGAATCTATTCACTTTTACTGATCCTCAACAACCATTAATTTCCTTTGTCCTTCATTAACTCTTCACTTCCTCAAATTTTTCTGTAACAGAGTACATCAATCAGAAAAGTAGCTTTTCATATCAAGCACTATTACTTCCCAGTCCTGTGATGGGATGCACATTTGCACGAGGCTTAAAATTGTGTTTCTCATTCCTACTACAAGTATATTTGAACCCAATAAATTTTATGTACATGTATATTTGAACTCAACAAATTTAATGCTGTGAAATTTATTTTATAATCCAATCAAAGCATTTGCCAAAACTGAAAGCAGCTTCAGCAATTTCTCCCAGGGTAATTCTATGCCTCTGTTCTTCTCCCAAAGGCAAGCCTTATGCAACTGAGACTTACCTGTTTACACTTTATTTTTTTGTAACATACATTAGAAGTATTAAAAAACTTTGAGTATATATGCCTTTTTAGTATTGCATAAACATAACAAAAAATTCCTTGAGCAAACACTATTATACCTCAGGGAACAACACTGCACTGACAGAGAGACAGACAACATACTTGTAAGCCTTTGATTTGGCTGCTTTATATAACAAGGATAGTGAACAGAAACAGCTATTTGAGATTAAGATTTAAATTTGGATTCCAATAAAAATTCAGTTAATTTAATATGTTAATACAGTTTCCTGAAAATAAATGTCATGTCTCTCAGATTTCCAGACTAGAAAAAAAAAAAAAAGTAGAAATAAAAGCATCTGTAAGTTATCAGAACTGACCCTGTAGTTCATTACTAGTTCTTTCACTTAACTTCTCTACTATTAGTATATATACCTATGTATATTATGAGTAATGTTGCTTTTGGCAACATTGCTGTAAGAAATCAGATATTAATATCATTTTCCTCTGATGGACAGAAGTCAGATGAAAATACTGATTTTTGCATCTGTCAGCAGTACTTGATGCGATCCACCAAGTTACATGTGGTGGTTCATGCACATGGATAACGGCAAAGGTAGGGTTTTGTCTTTTCCTGCACTTGAGGTGTGATCAGACAGCTGGAATGGGAAAGTGGCAGTACATTATGGGATCTCTCACCCTGTTCTGCCTTTTCCCTCATTCAATTTCACTTTAGAATGCATAAGTCAGTCAGCTAATTTTGAGACAGTACTTGGATTTTCTATGTCCTCTTTGAACACTGGCTTGACAGTCTGCTTGGATTCACTCTTGCAATGCTAATTAGCATCCTTAGTAATGGCAGGCTGGAAGCCACTACCTAAACAAGATTAAAATAAAGATTGATGAACTAGACAATGAAAAAAAGTACTTTCAGCCCAACATTAGCAGTTGGCAATATGGATGCCCTAACATGGATGCCTTAACAGCAAAGACAGTAATGATCTCCTTGTAATGAAAGACCCATGATCATAATGCACCAGGCTGAAATGTAAAGCACTCGGCTTGGAAGTAAATTTAAAAGCTAGTGAGGAGAAGAGCAGCATGAAAAAAGGTCACATAACTCTAGAGAGGATATAGATATTTGAAAATCTAGGTTTATTCCAGCTTGGAATGAAACGCGAGTTCTGAAATTCTATGAAAGAGATTTCAGAGCCTAGGCTCTCAGGTAGTATGACTATCTTGGAACCACAGACCATAGGAAACTTGACATTTTTTGATGGAAAAAACCTTGTAGCTGGCCTCAGTCAGGATCTGAGCCCTTGAAGTCATTGAAGTTTTTCCAACATTTAACTTATTTACTAAACAGAAACTTCAGGCTTTATTCCTTAAATATTGATTCCCACAGCAGCACACTGCTGGCATGATTTGTGCAATATGAGCATACTTTTTGGCTGTGTACATGTTAGACAAATATCTGTGAAATAGAATAGAAACAAAACAGTCTTATTTCATAATTATTAATTTAAAGTAAAAAATAAAAGCAGCACAAATCAGATCCACATTTACAGTGCTATCATGAGGATGTGCCAAAGATTTAACAGAGAGTATGAAGTGTGCTGTAATTTACACATTTTAAGCATACATTTTAACCACCTGGTGAGTATATTTTGCAGGTACATTTCTGTGCTGATCTGCAGAATATGCACAGGCCCTGTGACTTGGCTTTTCCAACACCTGGCTGATGGTTATCATACACTGGTTCTTCAAAGCTGCCTAATTTAGAATCTGAGAAATAATCACACTGACGAAGCGCTGAGCATCTACCACCCACCCTCCAAACTACCTGTCTGAGACCAAACCAGCAGAGCACTCATAGAAACAGACCTTCATTGAGAAGGCAAAAATTACTCCAATACTTTATAAACCACAGAATGGTTTATGGTCATTGACTGACAAATTGAAACACACTCTGAAGGGGACTAGGAGCTACTGTACAGCTCAGGTGTGAAAAGCTCACATAAATTTCAACAGCTAAAGAGACAAAGTTGTATTTTGCCTTTGACAGAACATCAAAGCACCTGGAAGTATTCTGACACAAAATACCCTGGGGCTTACATGAAGTATGTCTCTACCATGCTATCAGCTGGGAATGCTGGAGATGCCATGGACCCCAGCTGCAGGGTTCCAATTGAAGCAGGAATTCTGCAGACCCAACAGCTCCTCTCTCATGAGAAAGGCAAATTTCAGTATACGGTATTTATTTATGGAAAACATACCTACTCTGAAAGCTGCAAGGACACATTATTTCTCTTTGTTTATACACATCCAGGCAATTCAAACATGAACTATGTTTTAAGGAGATCACACATGAAAAGCTTTCATTCCTCAGAGCATCTCAAAATGCCAAGTATGTTACTTTTGAAACTCTGTTTAAATTAAAGCCTGTAAGAAGCTGCTTTCATCATTGGTTGACTGAAACTAAAGAAAGCTTGAATCATCCACTTTCCTTTCCCTACACCTACTTCTTCTCAGCATATCTCATTTCTTCTCAATGCAAAATGGTGAATAAGATATGTAATAACTTATGAGATGTGTGTGGAGACCTCATAGCAGCCTTCCAGTACCTGAAGGGAGCCCATAGGGATGCTGGGGAGGGACTCTTCATTAGGGACTGTAGTGATAGGACAAGGGGTAATGGGTTCAAACTTAAACAG
>JBCJKH010075991.1:0-11297 GCA_039877255.1 Loriculus beryllinus | reverse complement strand
GTAGCACCCATTGCTATGTCCCCAGGGTGGTGGGACCCATCCCTGGTACTGGTCCCAGCCACTTCCTTTGCTCTCACCCAGCACCCCTTTGTGATGGGCATCTCTGACAAGCGGCCTCTCCGGGAGCTGGTGGCCAAGGCCAGGGCTGCTGCTGAGGAAGAGGAAGAGGATGAGGAGGAAGGTTCAGACCTCTCGGTGTGTGGGTAGTGCCTGGCTGGGTGTGGGATATCTCTCTCTTCCCATGAGCTCATTAAGCCTCATCTCTTCCCCCATTGTCCACCCCACAGCCTGGGGGGCAGGAACATGGAGACCCCTCCTGCCCCTCAGCACCACTGGATGCGATGGAGAGAGTCAATGAGGAGCTGAGCATCTCATCTGATGCCCAGATGCTGGAGGAGCCCAGGACCAGGAAGGCATCGGATGTCCTGAAGCGGATGAAGAGAAGATCCGAGCCCAGGCTCTCCATGAGGCTCCCCAAGAGACCTTCCGAGCTCCTGGGGCTGATGCGGCGCAGGTCGTTCTTTGGAGGGATGAGGTCCCAGGAAGCAGTTAAGGACCAGCCTGGGGCAGAGCTGGGTGTGATGGAAGTGACACCACTGGATGCTCCTCAAGGGATGTCAGTCCCAGCAAAGGCAGGAGGAGAAGCTCGAGGGTGTCAAGAGGAGGAGATCAGCCCCCTGGGGACCCACTGCAACGTGGCTGAGATCCCCTCAGCATCACAGCAGGCAGGAGACCTTGTGGGGCTGCAAGAGCTGGAGGCAGAGGAGGTTGGACCGAAGGCAGAGGAGGTTGAATCCAAAACAGAGGTTGGACCCAAGGCAGAGCCCCAGGAGGAAACCCAGCGTGCTGACACATCATCAGTGGCCAAAACGCCCATGGAGGGGTGGCTTGAAGGCCACCCAAGCCCCACTTCCATCCCCAAAAGCAATGCAAGAGAGGAACCAAGCAGAGACCCTGTTTGCACCTTGCTGGCCCTGCCTGCACCCATGGATGGGCACTGGTGCAGAGCCTCGGCCGTGGGGCAGCTGGTGGCAGCCCTGGACCTGTGGACCATGAGGAGCAAACCCCAGAGCTCCGAGCTGCTGGCAGAGCATCAGCACCGGGTTCCTCGGTCACTGCAAGACCTGAAGCCCATCGCTGAGCCCATGGACCTGGGTGAGCAGGAGGTGGGGAGGAGCGAGGAGGAAGCCACAGGCAATGCTCAGCCTGGGGTGGAAGAGGACCTTGTCCAAGGGTCTTTGGTTGGAGACCATAAAGCGGAGGGAAATGCAGAAGCCAGGCCTGGGGAAGGGATGCTGGAAGGAGAAGAACTGGAGACAACCTCTGCAGCGTGTGCAAGGCAGGGACCTGCAAGGGAAGAGACCCAGAATTCCTCCTCCGTAGAGATTCTGGGGCCTGTTGAAGAAGAAACAGAAGAGAAAGTGGGAAACAGCCCCAGGGACAAGCCAGGAGTTGGGAATGACTGGAAAGAACAGGAGGAAAATGATGGAGAGCTTGGAGAAGAAGGGGTGCAAATTGCTCCAGCTCCTGAAGGGCCATCAAAGGATGGATCTGGAGAGGAAATGGGTGGTTTGGAGGCTCATGGAGCAATACCAGAACCTCAGGAGGCTCTTGGTGGACATCCAAAGGCCGTAAGTGTGAGGTTCAACACTGCCCTGGTCCGGGTCTCTTCCCAGGCACAGGCAGTGTGGGAAGTGGATCCATCCCTCACAACAAAGGATGGAAAGGGGCACCCTGCAGATGTGCAAGGTCCAAGCATCCTTCCTGCAGCACCAAAGCCTTTCCCTTTGGCTGGAGAAGCCCAGGAGGTGAGACCCTGCCGGTGGCCATGGGAAGGTGACCCCCTTTGCGTGAGCCCCCAGGTTGGGGTTTTGAGTGGTTTTGGGTTGTCTGAGCTCAGAACCGTTGCTCCCAGATGCAGGAACCTGCCTCACTCCAAGGGATGGTCGAGGAACCCCCCAGGTTTGGGGTGGATGGGGAGGACGTGAGTGCAGCGACCACCAGAGCCATCGGCAAGGCTGGGATGAGGGATGGGATGATGCGCTCCGCTCGGTGAGTGACATGGAAGTGAAGGGGCCACCAGGCATCTTCTACCCATTCCTACCTAGGAGGACCAGGGGTCAAGGGGAAAGGGTGCAGGAGATGGGTCTGGGGGGCTCCATGCAAAGCACAAGTGCTCGATCTCCAGGCTTGGAAACCCATCTGGCTCCATAATCAGGGTCTACTCCAGCAGGAGACCATGAGCAAGCCCTTCCCTGTGTCCTCAGGGAAGTAGGGACCCATGAGGGGCCAAAGCATTGCCCAGCCCCACATCTGGTGTGTCCAGCCCCACATCTGGTGTGTCCAGCCCCACATCTGGTGTGTCCAGCCCCACATCTGGTGTGTCCAGCAGCACCTTAAGGAAAGAAGGGGAGAAGATCTTCTCCTATAAGCCCTTGTGTCACCCAAGGAAAAGAGGAGAGCCTGAATGGGGAGATGCCAGGTTGGACATGGTCTAGTGTGAGGCATCCCTGCCCATGGCAGTGGGTTGGAACTGGATGATCCCAAGGTTCTTCCCAACCCAAACCATTCTATGGAGAGGCACCTTATGAGTATGGCCACCACGTATGCAACGGGCATCCCATCTGCATTCGTGTTGGAGATAGTTCTTCTCCGTGCTGTTCACCAGCATTGAGCTGCTCCCTGCATGGGAGATAGAGAGGTGCCTTCGGGGCCACCCTCAGCCCCATCTCACCCCACACCTTCAGGCGCCAGGAGCTCCGTGAGCTGCGGGTGCTGCAGAAGGAGGAGCAGCGAGCTCAGAGCCGGCTGGAGTACAAGTTCCACCACCAGCGGGAGCAGATGTTCCGTCACATCGAGCAGGAGATGATGGTAACTGCTCCATCTCCATCATCATCATCATCATCATCATCCCTTGTGCCATGATGTGGTCAGGAAATGGACGCATGCTGGGGTCCCGCTGTGGGAGATGCTAAGGGGTGGGAGGATTTGGTTGCTTCTTGTGGCCCCTGCAGCCCCGTTGACCCCCGTATCTGCACATGGTTCTAGAGCAAGAAGCAGTTCTACGACCGGGAGGTGGAGAGCTTGGAGCGGCGCCACCGGCAGCTGAAGGAGCACCAGGAGCTCAAGTACAGGGTGAAGCTGCGTGATGAGGCCAAACGCCTCAAGTCCCTCCAGAAGGGCTGTGGGAGGAGGATGCAGGAGCTGAAGAGTGATGGGAGAGAGGTGAGGGTCTGGGGCAGCGTTGGTTCCTCTGTCTGTGCCATCCGGAGCACGGGGACCGGCTCCTCCGGGTGCTGGGGCCAAGTCCTTCCATTGCTCACCCCATGAGCAGCGGTTCCTGCAGCAGCAGCAGGAGGAGCTCAACGCAGCCTTGCAGAGGGTGGTCCAGGAGCACAGGAAGAAGATGATGTCCATTGACTGGGAGTACAGCACCAGGATTCACAGCCTCAGGAGAGGTGGGTTGGACGGGGAGGAGGAGGATGGTGGGGTCTTCGGGAGGGGAGCGGGGGGTTCCTGGCGGTGGTGATGGTGCTGTGGTCTTGCCCATCAGCCCGTGAGTTGGTGGTGTGGAGCATGGAGCAAGGGCACCTGCAGGAGAAGTACCAGCTCTTCAGGCAGCAGGTGAAGGAGCAGCACGCGGTGCAGAGGCTGCAGCTCCGCAAGCGCCACGAGAAGGTGAGGTGGGAGCTGCTCCACCAACCCCGTGGGGTCCCCATCTCTCTCCTGGCTCATCCTCCGGGCTCTTTCCCAGGAGATGGAGAGGATGAGCCGCTTCCACCAGCTCCTGCTGGAGGAGCTGAGGAGCCAGCAGGAGCAGGAGCAGGCTCAGCTGCTCAAAAGCCAGCGCTGCACCACCAAAACCCGCCTGGCTCTCTTCAAGGACAACCTGAAGATGCAGGAGGCTCATGGGGGCAAGCAGAGCGAGAGGGCCAAGCAGGTACAAGGACCTTCTGGAGCCAACGAAGCTCCCCAAAGTATGGGGAGAGCAACCCAAAAGCTCCAAGTGATGGCTTTTAGGGGATGGGGTGATGAGGGCTGTCCCCTACCTTCAGTTTGTGCAGCAGGAGGAGAGGTGGCAGCAGCTACAGCAGCAGCAGGCTGAGAACCTGGCAGAGCTGGAGCAGATGCAGGTACAGGGGGGGAAAGTTCACCCTGGGAGCTTCCTACCCCCTTGCTACCTTTCCTTGAGGACCTTCCTGGCCTTCCCTCTCCCAGAGTGAGAAGATGCATCTCCTGGCCGAGCAGGAGCGGCGGCAGCTGGGGCGGCTGGACCAGGAGCACGCCATGGAGCTCAGTGCATGGAGGCAGCAGCTGGCGGCCCGCATGGAGGCGAGTGCTCCTGCAGCATGAAGCATCTCTTCCCTGGGATGCTCCTGATGGAGGGCTGTGATGGGAACAGGCCATGGCAGCGCTGCTTGTCTTCTCCAGGTGCTGGAGGAGGAGCTGCAGAACGCGCTGCTGGAGCTGCACAGTACTCACAGCAGCACCAGGATCACTCAGGGCTTCCATCTCCCCTCCTGACACTGCAGGCAGGGCCCACGGCTCTTCTGGGACATGGGACTTAAGGATCTCCAAGGCAACGTGGGGAGCAGCAGCCCTAGGGTGCTGGGCAGGATGTGGTATGGATCAGGAGTTGGTGGGTCCAAGCCCACCCTCGCTGTGCTGGAGGGGCTGGGGTGCGAAGGTGCTGCCACTGCAAATCACCCCAAATCACCCTGGTGTGGAAGCTGTGGATACTTCCCATGTGGATCTCCCCTCAGCTGAGCTCCAGGAAATATATCCTTCATTAACAAAAGTCCCTGTTTGTGACTATTTTACTTAAAACCTCTCATCTTGTGTCCCACCAGTGTGTTCTGTGGCCCAAAACCCACCCTTCATGGGCCAGCTCTCAAGGGATGGTTCAGTGGTAGACTTGGCAGTGATGGTTGATTATCTCCAAAGGTCTTTTCCAGCCTGGTTGATTCCATGAAGATTCTATTCTGTGGGGTCCCATCCTCAGCCTCGGGTCCTGGGATACCTCAGAGGCAGAGCTGGCAGCCTCTGCACTGAGTCCTTCTCCACCCACCTCATCAAGGCCCCAAGAGCACTAATAAGCCCCAATGGCTTTAATCAGCCTCATGAGGGGCCCAGCCACATCATGGCCCAGGAGCTCCATCAAACCTCAGCTCCAGGGCTTCAGTCCCTGCCTAAGCTGTGCATTGCCTCAGACCCAACCCTGACCTTCAGGCTCACTTCTCTGCTTGATCTCAGAGCTGCTTCAGCACCAAGAGCTTGTGGGGTGATCTCAGCCCTTGGTTAAAGCTGGCCCCTATCTCCAGGTTGGTGCTGCTCATGTTGTTGGGTCCTGGCTGGTGATGCTCCCTGACTCCTGCTACTCTCCAACACTCTTTTGTTTCAACCTCTCCCCTGGTTTGGAGACTCCTCCTTCCCCACCTCAAAGGCCCATCTGCAAAGTCTGTAGCAATTTATTTATTACCTTTAAGCTCAGTATAAAAAGTAAATCGTTTTCTGGGATGAACAGGAATGATAGGAACAGGAGAAACTGGAGACCTGGTAACAGTCTATGTACATTGAGTGACACAGAGGAGCCTTTTGGTTCACAGTGAGATGGAGGAACTTCACTACCCTGACCCAGGAAAGAACTGATGGGTTGAAGACTGCAGAGCTGCAACCATTCTTCTGTATGGGTCCTAAGTTTAGGTAGGACATCCTTGATTTAAACTCTTCCTGAACTGCAGAGACCAGTGGGGTTTCACAGCAACAGTGCTGGAGGAGAAAAGCCTACCACTGCTGGGAGAGTCCAGAGAGCACCAGCCAGCTGAAGAGCTGAGCACACAGGGCTCAGTTGTCTTTTTTCACCAAGACTTCAGACAGGTCCTCTGTGCCCTCCAGCTTCAGATTCTTGGGAATAGAAAAGAAAAGCCAAGTTCAACAAAAACGAAACTCTTCCCCAGACTCTGGCAAATACCCACATGAAGAAGGTTCGGAGCAACCCCAGCCCCTTCTGTCCCCATCAGCACACACAAGGCTGAGGCTTCCCATCGGCTGTTGGAGACTGAAATGCTATTAATGCTCACAACGTGTTCTCCTCTGCTGCCAGACCCAAGGACAAGCAGTGAGAGACAGGAGTTAGGCTGGAAATGCTACAAGTGCTTAACCATAGGTATCAGCCTGATTTATGCTCACTATGAGCATGAAACCAGGACTTGAGAAGTCCTGATGTAGAAAGAAAATGGCTCTTCTCCTACATACCCTGTGTCCACACTGCACTTACCTTCTCATTTGCCAGATGCAAGAGGCAGGCGAAGGCTAAGGGGATGGAGAGGTTTTTAGCCATCTTAGAAGGCAGCCTAAAGAGAAGGAGAAGGTTAGGATGGCCAGAGCCTACTGCAACCCGATGGATGGAGCATGCCTGCAAGGACCAGGTCACCAGGGATCAGCTCCTTCTCTACCTTTCCCCTCCCACTAGCAACAATTCCCCCAGCTGCATGCAAGCCAAGAGCTCCCCAAGGCAGCCTCAGGGTTGTAACAGACACAGAGAGGTTAGTGTTTGCCTGAGCTCAACTGAAGTCTATTTCTGATCTTAAGCCCAGACCTTTTTAGGGCCTCTACCTGTGAAACAGATCCTTTGTGATGCTGCTGAAGACCTTCTCTTCTGCTATCGTTGAGACATCCTCCTCTTTCTCTGCATCCTTCATCTATTTAGCAAAACAGACAGACACTGCTGAGACAGACTTTGCTTGCCAGTGTTCACCTTGTGTTCAGAGAGAAACCAGTTACACTGTCTCTCCTTCCTGGCCATCCCATAGGAGCAAGACTGCTAGAAAGGAATTGCTGCTCAACCTGCCCAGGACTGTCTCTGCAGGAGTTAAGCTCAGTTACCTGCAGGGCACTCTCTTGCCACTGGGGCTATTGAAGGATCTGGTGCCTCCTGCACTCACCTCTGGTGCTACTGTTTCTTTCCCCCTTCCATCAGTCAAGAGGTTCCACATGCTCTTCTTCAATGTCTTCATGTCCATTTTCTTGGCTGTCTTTGCATACTGAATTGCTATCTTGTTGATCTGAGGAGCAGAAGTATAGGGTGAATTGAGAGCAGCTGAGCAGAAGCAGGAGCATTGTCCTCCATCAGGACCACAGGAACAATCAGAACATGGTTCTCCTTGTGAGAATGGCTCTCACATGGTTCTCACTTCACAACAGTGAATGTTCTCTTATTGCTAAACCTTTGATTAATTCCCTCCTTTTACACAAAGGTTCATCTGGGTACAAAGCATCCAGTAGCAAACCAGGGAAACTGCTGTCTCAGGACTTCCAACCACCCCAGGTGGTGAGAGGCTTTGCTCCACACCTGCCCAATGAGCAATTCACTCAGTGACAACACAAATCTTTACCTTCTGGGGCTCAGCAATGAGGTTCAGCTCTCCATATGTTGTGATATCGACAAGCCTGTTGAGCTCAGCTTCTGGAACCTCAGGGTAGGCAGTAAGGTTGAACTCCCCTGTCAGGCCCATGAACTGAACTGGGTCATTATCATCATCGCTGTCTGCACCCTGATGAAGAAGAGCAGTGAGGCCACACAGAGACATCTCTGAGGAGGCAGAGGTGTCCTGCACTGAGGTAACACCACCCTCTCAGGTTGGTGGTGATACCTGCCCACCTTCCCCATGGAAAATGTTATTATTCAGCTTCTCCCCACAGAGCTTAGGCTGGACTAAGGCTAAACATGAGGGAGATCTAGAGTGCAGAATACCAAAGGACTGCTCTCCAAGGAAAGACAACAGAGATGAAAGGTTTTCCTGCAAGTGTGGGCCCAGCTGGGACTTGTCACAAATGCACTCAGGAGGCAGCACTGGCCTGGCCAAAAGCTGAAGCTTGAGAAGAAATCTCTTCTAATGGGAGCTCAAAACAGTTGGGAGCAAACCTCACTGTGTAGAGATGACTCGAGGTGATCAGTGGCATTTGCTCCTGCTTTAGGGCACTGGAATGGAATTTCTGCAGCAAACTGACTGGCAAACACCAAGGCCAGAGAGTTTAGTTCATGTTGTTGGTGAGGGGACATGGGTGTGCACAGAGATTCCTGCAGCTCCAATTCTTTTCCACTAGGAATTAATTCTGGATACAGCTTCTTCCCATCACACATCAAATACAGGCATCAGAAAGAAAGCTTCTTGTTCCAGTTACCTGCACTGCAGGGCAGAAGTTGGAGGTGTCATTGGGGTTGTTGTAGTCGTACTCGCCGATGTCATCTTCATGTTCCAAGGAGCTTTCTGGCTGAGGCATCCTGCAGAACTTCCAGGACAAGAGCAGGGGTCAGCAAAGGAAAAACTCCAAATATTGCCCAAGCAATACCTGCACCTTTTTCCTTCATCACCTCCCCTTTTCCCAGCCTGTTGGCTCTTCCTCCTCCTTGCACACCAGCCCTTTATAGCAAGCTCCCAGCTAAGCAGAGCTGCTCCAGTATCCACAAGTGTGTGTCAGTTCAGTGAGAGACAGGGTGGCTCTTCCCAAAGCACTTCAAGCATTTGATGGAGAGTAGTTTTGTGCATGGAATCATTGCAATCAGGCTTTTAGAGAAGTCTCTTACCTTAAAAGCTGGTTTGAGGTACAGCTGGAGAATGGTGTTAGGGTCATAGCGGAAGTCTGCCGGAAGCGTGGTGCTCTTCATGTTCTGGCTTTCCAGAATGGATTTGACTAGAGTTATAGCTGCCTGGGGGGGGATAATAAATGCCATTGTCCATGAGCTATCCACTACTCACAAACACACAATAAGTGCTTTGAACACAGGTCTTTGTCTGCGTTAGGGAAGAAGCAAGACTAAACCATACAATGTCTAACTCTGACTCATTCTATTCAAAACTTGCTTATTTAAGCTAAATAATTAATATCTCAGTCTGAAAGGGGGCAAGTTCTAAGATGTGTGCAAGGAGGAGTTCACACTGGCCTAGCTGGTGCACCCAATGGTTTCTGTGCAGCACACTGGGACACAGAGCTGGATCCATTGGGGTATAACCCAGGAGCAAGCCAGCCTGATTCTCCACCATAAAGTGGGTAAACTCCTCAGCTTATAAGGAGACTTGGACTCAGAAAACTCTAAGGTTACAGAGCCAGTTTCACAGGGGCCATTTGCAGCTGACAGTTGCCAGCCACACTGACATGACAAAAGAGAGAGCAGAAAGAGGCAGAAACTCAGCACGTGCCTTGGTCTTACGGAAATGTGACACAAAGTCAATGTCTTCATCAAAGTCTATTTCAAATGCTTTCTTTGCATTCCTTTTCCTGGCCTCTTTTTCAGACTCAGCCTCTGCAGCAGAAAGGAAGCAAACTGTCAGTGCTTGGTGACAGAGTAAGAACCACAAGCTCACTCCTAACTTGAGCATCTGCTCCACACAGAAAGGTCACCTTTGCTCTTTGTTGTGGGAAAGCAACAAATGGTGTTCTCAGCTTCACGTTTTCAAGGGATCAGTATCTTTTTATAGAAGCAGAAAGTGTAATTTAATCTTCAGAGTTTATGCAGGAGGTGGGAAATAACAGCAAGAGCTGTATTAGTACCACTACTTCCTGTTGCTGCAGTGAGACACCCTCTCAACTTCGAGCATCACTACCCAAACACTAGGGAGCACTTTAGAAGGATCAGCACGTGGCTGAGAGCCTTCGTGGTGTCTGAACTCAGTCCTGCTTCCCAGCTAGAAAAGAGCCAGGCAGGCTTGTCCCCTTCTCCATTATCCCTGCTTTATGCTTTATGCTGCCTAAAGGGAAGCAGGACCTGGCAGTACATGAGCTGCTGTCTCTACATACATACGCTTGTGCTGAGGTTTGAAGCGCCAGTGCTCTGGGCCAGCCCACATCGACAGAGTCCGGGGACTGAAGTAGGAATATTCCCCTGGTTTCATGGATACATAACGGCACATGGTCCCGACGTCTCCCATTCCAAAAGAAGCTGTGTCAGTTCTGGGAAGAGCACACATGCTGCTGAGTGAAATCATTCCTTTGGCACACACAGGGCCTAAGTGTGCAGTCAATATCCACATCAGCTCTGTAAGGATATTGCTTGCTCCCTCTGTGCAGGACTCTAAACTACGGAGCTCCTGAGGTTGCTGCAGAAACAGAGGTGGATTTGCCAAAGGGCAGGCTGGAAAATGGGGAGCAGACAACCAGTCAAATGTGGCCATCCTCTTAGAGAGCAGAGATATTACTGTAATGTATTCCTGGATGTACCCAAAGCTTGCACAGAAAGCAGCTACAGCCAGATGGGAAACGTGTACATGGGAATAAAAGATCCCTGAGAGAGATGCCAGCAGTTGTCATTCCCTCTCAAAGCAAAGCCATGGATTCTCAGTGACTACTTACCCATTCCCCTTGGAGACCGTTCCAAAGGAGTTGATGTTTTCTCTGAATTCCCCAATCTTGTCTATTGGTGTAGTCCTGGGGGAGTCAGAATTGAAGTCATCACCTGGCAGGATGGGAGCACAGTCTTCCACATCACTGTCTACCTCTGCGTTGATATCAAACACTTGGTCACTCTTCTTGAATTTATCCAACAGGGCTGACACTGACTGTAGGAGAAGAAGGTGCTCAGGAAAACACAAGCTAGCAGTGGTCCTGCAGCACAACACCCCACTGCTTCATGTATCTCAGGGATCGCTTTGAAGGTGAGCATGGTTACAACCCAGGTATCCCACCCAACCCAGAGCTAACAAACATACCTCATTGTTGGATTCAGCATCCCACTTTGTAAACTGGAAACCAGCCAGTGAAGAGCAGATGGGCCGTTTTTCAGTGCACTGTGCTAGAAGGGCTAGAGACAAGGAGAGCAAGGGGGAGAGATCAAACACAGGACGAGGAAACCAGCAGCTAAAACAAGTACCAGGCATTCAATCATTCCTAAAGCCACATATGTAAGCAGCTCTTCCTGCACGTAGGGCAGTGCAGGGCTCACTGCAAAAGCAACTGGCTCATTACTCAGCAGAGAATTCAATTGCTACCCGAACTCCAGGGTGGGCACAGCACTGGGAATCTTATCAGAGCAGTGGGGTTTGGTAGTTACGTACAGGCTCAAAACACTGTGGCCAGCAGGTCAGGGAGGAGATTTTACCCCCTCTGCTCTGCTCTGGGGAGGCCCTCCCCCCCCTGCAGTTATGTGCCCAGCTCTGGGGCAACAACACAAAAGGGACGTGGAGCTGTTGGAGTGAGGCCAGAGGAGGCCATGGAGATGCTGCGGGGGCTGGAGCAGCTCTGCTCTGGAGCCAGGCTGAGAGAGCTGGGCTGGGGCAGCCTGGACAAGAGAAGGCTCCTGA
>JBCJKH010075987.1:0-11256 GCA_039877255.1 Loriculus beryllinus | reverse complement strand
GTGCCCGGCAGCCAGGGCTGAGGGGAACCGGGTGAGAAACAGCCCTGCCAGCCCCCAGGGCAGAGCGGGAGGAGGGCTCCCGGCAGAGATGCCCTGCGGCATAGGGAGGGTGGACGTGCGCTGCAGGGAGCTGCAGCCCAGGGAGAGAGCCCACGCTGGAGCAGGTTTATCCGGAAGGACTGCAGCAGCAGGGAAGACCCCATGCAGAAGCAGAAGAGTGTGAGGAGGAAGGAGTGGTAGAGAGGAGCTGCTGGCCACATTGCCCATCCTCCTGGTCTGCTTGGATGAGAGGAAGTAAAGGAGTCAGGAGTGAAAAAGTGAAGTTGAAACTGGGGTGAGGGGGCAGGGAGGAAAGTTGTTATTTTAGTTGGTGTTTTTGTTTCTCACTAGCTGAGTCAGTAAGTGTTTTAATTTGCCATAAATCAAGTCTGTCTCACCTGTGGTGGTAGCTGGTAAGCAGTATCCCTGTCTTCATTAAGACCTTAAAGTTTTCTCATACCTGTTCTTCCTATTTCCTCCTCAGGTGAGCAAGCACCTGAGTGGGGATTTTGCTGTTGGCCAAAGGCAAGCCTGTCACACAGGCAGGGGATGATTTAGGGAACTTGGATTGATGGCAGACCAGAAAATACAGAAGTACACCAAGTGTGAATGAGAAAACCTGAAACAAATTAACAGTGTCTGCAAGGAAACAAATAGATAAAAGAGCAACTGATGAATACATTATGAACTTGAAGGAGGTTATTTGAATGCACAAAGTCAAATGACTTTCTTATTCTCCCTGTAAGTAAATCGAAATTAAAGATACTGAGACCCACCTTCATGCTCTGTCCTGGGTTCAGCAGTAGCAGTCATTTTTCTCATTCTTAGTAGCTGGTGCAATGCTGTGGTTTTGACTTTCAGCCTGGGAACAACTCTGAAATAACAATAAGGGAAATAACAAGAGAAAAGAATATAACTGCTCACCACCCGCTGACTGATACCCAGCCTGAACCCAGCAGCGATCTGGGTCTTCTAGGTACCTCCCACCAGTTTATATTCTGACGTGCTGTGGTATGGAATACCTCTTTGGCTAGTTTGGGTCAAGTGTCCTGTCTCTGCTTCCTCTTGACTTTCCGTCCTCCCTGGCAGAGCATGAGACTCAGAAAGTCCTTGGTCAGAGTAAACATTGCAAATTGTCAGTGTTATCAGCGCTGTTCCCAGATTGAAAGTCAAAAACACAGCACTGCACTAGCTACTGAGAAGGAGAAAAACGACTGCTATTGCTGAACCCAGGACATGCTCTTTGACAGAAGATCAAATGTTGTCACAGTTTTATGACAGCCTGAAAAGTTAACCACCATTGAAAGATCAGTTTCTGTCTGGAGGAGAATCCGAGGAAGCAGACAACGGGCTCTTCATTGTATGTCTTCTTTTAATGAAGGAACAAGCAGCTTGAGGTAACAAGCCATTTCCAAGAAAACTAATATTTCACTTTATATTTAATATAATTAATTAATTCACTACTCACCTTGGTAAAATTAGAAATTGAATATTAAAACCTAAATTATTCTTTTTAAATATAATTTAATTTAATCAGAACTTTCTGGGTCTTCTAACAGTCTTCACTGTGTTTTTGTACACCTCAAAAGGTGCTAAAATTAGAGACCTGAGGTCCTTGTTATAATCTGTGGAGACAGAGTAGCATTTTGGACTGAAATGGAGCACATAAATTAGACACCTGAAAAAGTGAACTGACTTCAAACGGTATTAACACAGGGGGCTGCCAGATACAGAGAAGGGGTTTACAGACTAACCAGCCACATCCCTTCCATGGATGGCATTGCCCTAGCAAAGCTCATATGCAGCTGAGGTGCTTAGGCTAAATTAATATGACCTGAGTTCTCTGTAAGGAACCTGGCAGTAGATCCCATCAGCTAACACCACACTTCAGAACAGAGGACAGTTTGCTTCTAGTTAGGATATATTTTCTTCTGAAGCAGAGAGCCCTTCTTGCTCACAGCACCCAGCATCTAAGACCAAGGAAGAACTGAATGTTTAAATTGAATTCCTTCTTCATTTACATCAGGTAAATCTCTCAGTGAATCTTTACGTTGATGCTGGCACTGTGAATGTTAATACTGTACCTGCTTCAGGCTGAATGGAGGATGCTGGTCTACTTGGATGCCAGTCTAGAAAACAAATCCATGGCTAACTGATGCTCCAGGGAGCAATTTCAACTTTGCAAAAGGTACTCTCGGTCATCATCTTGAAAAAAATAAACCAACCCAAACCTCAAGCATTCAATTGTCTGTATAGCAGGCGTTTGAAAAATCTTGTTGTTGTAGGCAATAACTGTAACAAGGAACAGAATTGCTGCTTGTGGAGTAGGAGGAAAAAAGTTCAAAATAAATGAATACAACTCATCGGTTGAAACAACCTTTATGAAAAATCTGCTTTCTGATTCCAGAGAACCTCTAATCAACTAATAGAGAAGCATATGCTCTATTTTAAGCTGTGCATAATGTAATGGATAGCTATAATTACTTCAATAGAATAAGAACAGTATCAGTCAATATGTACTGTAAATCAGGCAAGTTAGTTATTTTGTCAGCAGTTGGAACAGACAGCTGATCATTTTGTTACTATTTCACATTCATCATTACATTTAATTGCTTACTTACAAAATGGTATAAATGCTACTTTCCAGCCAAATAAATCACAAACTGTAGATAACACAAACGTTGTACAGAAATATGAATTACACGTGAATAGGATACAAGCATGAGAGGGAGGGGGGACAGAGAGAAGTGCTCACTCTTCAAGATTTAAACCAAAGTTGATCCAAAGCCTTGCAAGTCTTTGCTGCATGTTGTATACATAGTAAGATATCCACCCAGGTTAATATTTGCCAGGAAAATCACAAAGCCCCCTCAGGCTACAGCAGCATATAATCTCCTTGAATGTTTTCCTAAGCTCCTGACTCCGGAACGCATAGATAAGTGGGTCGATGATGGAATTGCACATGATGAGGATTAGGTAGAAGTTAAAGTGGGACATGAAGCACACACAGTAAGGGTTGTAGGGGCAGGAGATGTAGAAAATCAGATGCAGGAAAAACGGAGCCCAGCACACAACAAAAACTCCAATCAGGATGGTGAGAGTGATGGCACCTTTCATATTGGCCCCTTGGCGAATAAGACCAGTCCCTGGAAGAACAGCAATCTTTTTGATATGTGTCCGAGCCATCATAAACATGTGGACATAGAGGGATGCCATGAGAATGAGCATAGTGAAGAACATGCTAATAAGGCAGATGATGACAACACTGCTGTCAGAGTAAATGATAAACAAAATGCCTGAGACTGTGCAAGCAGCCCATATGCATGTGATGATGACCCCTACTCGCTTCACCGTCATGATATTATGGTACTGGAGGGCATAAAAGATAGTAAAGTACCTGTCCACTGCTATTGAGAGAAGACTGCAAATTGATGCAAGCAAGGAACTGCAAATCACTGAGTCAATAACATTGTCAATGTTTATGGTAAAGCTCTGTGCATCTGTGTCTGTATTATTTAGCAGCGTGATGACAATAGTTTCTGATCCATTAGATACACTCACTAGCATATCAGCTACCGCCAAGCTACAGATGAAGAAGTACATGGGTGAGTGGAGGTTCTTGTTCTTGGCTATTGCCACAATGACCAACACATTCTCCAGCAAGCTGATGATGCCCAGAGTCACAAACACTTCAGGGGATACAAAGAGTTGCTCATAGCAGCCTCCTGAGGAATGGCCCTTTCCATTCAGCTCGCTGGCACTTCCATGCAGTCCATAGCTGTGGTTCCAGAAGTGGAGAGGCTGGAGTGTCCCACGGTGCTGGGTGAAATTCATCTTATGGAGATCCCCTTTCAGCTTCCTGCTTTTAAAACTCCTGGTGCTTTTGCATTCCTTTGAAAACCTTCTTTGCCTTTTCAGCTTGGAAAGAAAGGAAGAATAGCTAGCACGGAGGCAGGCAGCAATTCAGAAGACTTTGACTGCTGTTGCAAAATAAGGTTTCAAACACAGAAATTCTGATTTACTCTCCCACAGATGCAGTTTCTAATCATCATCACATTTACCTTGGTGATCTATGTCACAGAGTCCCAACAGTCTGTTACTTTGCATCAGATTCTTCCCTATGGTTAGATCCCATTTAGTTCACTGGTAAGCTGCAAGACTTTTTTGTTCTCTTCCATTAAGAGAGGCAAACATAAAATGCTCAAGTGACAGCTGCAAAGCAGAAACTAATTTCAAACTGCAAGCACTGGTCTCACTGTCAGACAGTGCATGCCAGCTGCCTGCTTTATGGTGTATGGAGGAGAAAAATATTCGGCACTCCCCGCCTCTGCTTTGCCTTCTAGCCAATCAGGCTCCAGAGCCGCAGAAAGCGGAGGGGCTTCTGATTCTGGGAATGTCTGAAACATCACACAGCACGGTAGATTTGGATGCAGTGTGAGCTACCAGCTGCTGCAGGAAAGCAGAGGGGCTGCCGGAGATTTATTTTTCTTCTTTAACTTATCAGAATAGTATTTTAATACTGATTTTTAGTTAGCAATAATACAGGACTGTACTAGCAATCTTACTGAATTCCTGCAGCTGAACTGATGACTTTTTATTTTTCAGACTGTGATTTACAGTGATTTACTCCTACCCCTTCTGGGGCACATAGCTGCTCTGCCTTGAAATACAAGGAAACAAGAGAATACTTATTTCCTCTCAGTTCTGTCTCCCAGATCTCCTTTGCATTGCTAACTTTTCTATGCCTCAGTTGTCATTTGCAAGATATGTTGTTACAAGGTTCCATTATACTCTCTAAGCTTCTTATAATTTTAAAGAAATTGAGACTATGTAAGGACCAAAACCAGAAAGGAGCCAAAGTCACAAATGGCTTCATAAATTGTCCTAAGAAAGGAGTTTTCCCCAGGTAATAGCCTTCTTCATTGTCTTATTTCCAGGAATGAAAAGATGATGCAGTTGATTGCAGAAGCCCTTTTTCCATCAGGAATTAGGATGTTGGGCAGAAAAACAAAAGTCAGTATTTAGAGCAGATGAAGGAAAGCTATGGGAGAAAAACTCGCATTCTGTAAAAAATGGGGTTCATCCAATGGAAATGACCCAAAGCATCGATAAACTCCTGAAAAATCCATCCAGAGGGATGCCCCTGTGCTTACCTGGCATGAGCTGAAAGGCAGCTTGTGTGCAGTATTCCAGGGAAAGCCCTTGAGAAGGAGTAAGAGAATGCCAAATGAATATAAAAAGACAGGGACAAAAGTTGATTTGCTGTTTCCTCTTCAAGCATTGCAATTGAGGACTGAAAAACAAATTTACTGAGGAATGCCTAAAGTACCAGTGCATTTTAAAGGTATGGAAGCTATAGGAAAGTCAGTCATTACACCTGAGAGTAATATTTGCAAGGAAGTTGTTTCAATGAACATTCCCAGTCAACTACCAGGAAAGCTGTGGAGGAGTCTCTATCTGATGCAAAAGACTATCTTCTTCAACCTCTCAAACTTTCTAAATCTTCTATGCCTTAGCTGATTTTAAGATGGACAGCAATTAGGAACATGACATGTATGTGGAAGCACAGCTATCTATACTCAACATCCCAGTACCAGGGTGAATCGTGATTTTCATTTTACATTTGGATTTGCTATAGATCTATGGTTATAAAGACCTATATGAGAAGAAAAGCCTCAGTCAATTATTTCTGGACTCTTCCCTAGAGAGATTGCTTTATCAAGCTGAAACATAAATATCTAAGGCAAACAAAACAACTTGTAGCACAGGAAATCCCATATTTATCAGCTTGGAAAACATCATTCACCAGCAGCATCCTTGCAATGAAATAGCTTGCTGCTGAGAGTGTGAGATTTATATTCCTATCAAGACATAATGTAAGCCAGGATCCAAAAAGATTTATTATCTAGTTACTGATCCCTGGGCCAGTATACATTAACTCCTACCACAGACAGGACTTGCACACCTAACCCTTAAGGACATAGCTATAATGTGAGATCAGTAAGAAAATTTATATCAAGACTGATGTGGAAGAGCAGTATCTCCCTAGACAAAGTATTTTTCTGCACCTGCAGCCAGAAATGTGCAATCTTCAAGGGAATGTTGCCAGGGAAGCAGCTACTCAGCGTCATTTCCTTCATAACTCCCCTCCATGCTGGAAGTGCCGTGGCATAGGGATCTCTCCCTTTTGTCTACTTTGGTGAAGCCAGGGCAAGAGAAGCTGGCAAAAATAGAGAGAAACTACCTCCACAGGATACTGCCCTATTTGCTCCTGATGTCTGTCTGTCTGTCTACCCCTTTTTTGTCTCTCCCTTTCTCTGCACATTGTCCCTGTTCCCATCCCCATTTTTCCATTTACTATTTCTCTTCACCCCGAAGCTATCCAGATACTTTTCTGTGCTTGATTTTTCTCTGGATGTAGTCATAAAAATGCAATAAAAGTTATAACCAAGTAAAGAAAAGGACACTTCTTTCCTACCCACAGCCATCATTCACCTCAAAAATTTTACTTATGCTCTGCATTCTTGGGTCAAATTTGTTTTGGTGTATTAGCCATTCATACTTGTAGGATGACAGTACATGACTGGAAGCAGTAGACTTATGGTAGCTTAGCAACTCAGTTGAAGAGGTGGTATACTATTAGCCTGCTCTGACTAGAAAGTAAAACAAGTTATATGAGCATTTTTTAAATTGAAAGAAGATATATGTACATCTAAATGCTTCTATGGAAGAAAATAGATACATGTCTCTGGCTCCCACTTAACAAAAATCAAACCATATAATGTTTAAATCATTCAAAGGATCCTAATTCTCTCATGCCTGAATATATGTCAATATTTCAGTCTTTTTAGCCATAGATAGCAGGAATATTGCCTAATATACATTGCCTAAACTCTTTCTTAAATTTTAAAAGCAAAACCTGAGCTATTATTTCTTTCACAAGTGGTGGCTGGCAGTCTTTTCAGCACCATGGAAAACCAGCTCTAGCTGCAGAAAATCATAAACTGGTAAGAATGATATGCAAATATGAGGTCCAGCTCTTACAAGAAATGAAAGGTCCACTAAGATTTTATGCCAGCCTCTCCTTTTAACATAAAAAATAATATCCATTTAAAAAAATTCCTCCTACACAATTCCCTCTTGTCCTATGTTCTGTTTCCAGCTACAGCTACTCCTGGATGTCCATCCTCTAAATAAGGTTTGGCTATCTTCACCTCACAACATTTAAAGAACCTAATTATTCTCTGACATTTGCTTTTGAAATTCAGAAGAATGCATTCACTGGAATCAATAATAAGCAGATAAAGTCCCAGCAGTGATACAGGAAGATGGGCAGAATCATAAGCAATCTGGAAGACTATGGAAGAAAAAGACAAGTAGAGGGAGCTAACACAGGCACTTCCTGGCTCAAGTGCACAAGCTGAGATCTCTTTGAATTCTATGCCTATATTGGTCAAGCAGTGAGATGGTATTCACCACTCCAACAGTTGTCAGTGATACAGAAGGGGTTGTGAAAAGCATAGTAGAAGGAGCCAAAGAAACAGATTACTGACATTCAGTCATTCCTGAGAGGTATGTGTGTGTCTGCCAGCACTGTGAAAAATGTAAATACTTCGTTTACATGTGCAGGCATAATCGAAAGAAGTTTTTGTCACATGTGCTCGATCCAGTTTCTCAGTGTCCATAAAGCAGTGAAATATACTGTAGTATGCTTTAGCATGCTGAATTTGAAATACAAAATGAGATGAGCAATTAAGTTTTGGAAGCTCCTACAAGATTTTAGGCTGCATCATATCTCTAGATTACAGCAAAGGCAAATTCTGCCTAACACTCAAAATACTTCCCAAAAATTGCTCAAATAATGCAATGTACTTTTCCATCGTTCCTACAGATGTCATTGGAGGAAACATTTCTTTGATTCTTTCTAGCACTAGTAAATTAGCTTGTGATAGATATAGAGACACTTGTTTGTTCTTGTGATCTGGATTGGTAGTGTTTTTAAAGTAGGTTCTTGAATGTATTGTTTTATTTTCCAGCAAGTCTGATATAAGCATGAAAAGACATATCAGTACAGACCTGATATATTCAGGTGCTATCCTGTTTACATTTATGATGTTTATGATGAAACATAGGATACAGAGAGAGCTGACACTGATTTTGGGTGAAGCAAAGGTAATGTCTATTGCAGATAGATAGATAAGGAAAACCAAGCAGGAAAAGATCACTAGTTCTATAGTATAGAATTTGAGACCTCTATGTGTAATGTTACTTCACAAGCAAAAAATATGATTGTAGACCAAAGAAATTACTATTCTTTGTGCTTGGACAAACATGTTCTAAGATGATGCAGTGAATCAGTGGGGTTGTTAGTCAACCAAGAATAAATTGTGGAGTTAAGCTTCTATTCAGAGTCACAGAAATGTTGGTTGGATTAGACTTCTGGAAGTCACCTCATCCAGCCTCTGCTTTGAATGGGATTACCACCAACACTAGATTAAATCAGATGTGGATTTGTCTACCCAAGTCTTGAAAACTTCCAAGAAAGGAGATCCCACAACCTCCCTGGATAACCTGTTCCTGTTTTGCATTGCTTTCCCTGTTAAAAAGCTTTTCCTAATCTGAATCAAAAAAGATTGTTTTACACACTCTACAGAAGAGGCAGAGGGAGCTGCACTAGTAAAGGTTGTTGAAGAGAAGGCTAAAGGGTGATCTAATGGATTATTCTAGTTTAATAGCTAATGGAAAAGAAGGTACAAAACTTATAGGGCCAAGCTCCTCTTGGTAGTGCCAGGGAATATAAGAAAAAGCATCAGTCACAGATTGTGGCTTGGTTACACAACCTAAGTGCCTGCCCATGATGACAGCCCTTCAATGAACCATCTTCAGTTTCTCCACACTTCTCTTGAACTGCAGGGGCCCGAAGTTGAACATTGTTCTCGGTACAGCCTTGTCCATGGCAAGCAAGTGGGGATAATAACCTACTTCAATCTGTCAGCTGCACTTTTTCTAATTTGGCAAATTATTAAAGTTGACATCCAATGCAACTGCTTTGCTGTCCTTTTCAGTAACGCTGCTACTCAAGCAGTCAGTGCTCATTGTGTAGTGATGCATGGGGCTGTTCCACCCATGCAAATAACTTTGTACTTCTTGTTCACTTTCATAAATATTCTATTGGCTCAATACTCATGTCTCCCAGCATCCCCCTGGATCAAATCTCTGCTGTTTAGTATGTGCACATTCTTCCTCTCAATTTATTATAATCTGCAAATTTGTGGATGGTACATTCTTTATCAACCTTCCTGTTAGTGATGAAGATATGGAACAATCACTCCCAGTAGAGACCTGAGGGCACTCAATTTGTTTCCAGATGTGCTGGTTTTGGCTAGGAGTTTCTTCATAGTAGCTAGTATGAGGCTATGTTTTGGATTTGTGCTGAAAACAGTGTTCATAATGCAGGGATGTTATGTTAGTACAGTTAGAGCTGTTCAGTGCTTTCACAGTGTCAAGGCCTTTTCTGCCTGTCACCCAGACACACCAGTGAGTAGGCTGGGGGTGCACAAGAAGTTGGGAGCGGACATAGCTGGGACAGCTGACCCCAACTGACCAAAGGGATATTCCTGACCATATGATGTCATGCTCAGTAACAAAAAGCTGAAGGAAGAAGAAGGGAAGGGGGAATGTTCAGTGTGATGGTGTTTGTAACTATTCCCCTCAGTTAATGGAGCCCTGCTTTCATAGAGATGGCTGAACACCTGCCTGCAAGTGGGAAGTGGTGAATGAATTCCTTGTGTTGCTTTGATTGTGTGTGTGCAGCTTTTGCTGTATGCACTAAATTTTCTTTATCTCAATCCATGAGTTTTCTCACTTTCACCCTTGTGATTCTATCCCCTGTCTCACAGGGGCAGAGTGAATGAGTGGTGATGCTTATTTGCCAGCTGGGGTTAAGCCATGACACCGGCTATGAGCTGAATGGTTGCCAAGTGTCTGTCATTACCATTTGAGACCATCAGTCCAAGCAGTTTTCAACTTACCTGTGACATGCAAATGAAAACAATGATCAGTGGGAAACTAGTCTAATATATTTTCATCTAGCCTTTTATTTTGGAGTGCTGATGACCCTGTAATTTTTCTAATTTAATTTTAACCTTTCTTACCTGAGGTGAGAACAGATTTCAAGTCAAGGAGCTTCAGTTTTGAGAGCAGGAGTCTCTGTAGCTTGCCTTTTTTCCTCAGGTTTGTCAGAGCAAGAGAATTCCAGCCAATCTGTCTCTGAAAGTACAGAAATGTATATTCTGCTGGCAGATGATACATTTGCACTAATTTGAAGATGATAGAAATGTGCAGAAGCAGAATGTTTTCCATTAAAATGGCATGAGGAGCACAGAGGCTTTAAGCACTTAACTGCTTAAATCCATTCTCATTTCTATTTTAGGTGATCACTGCTGCGATCATGGAGATCATTAATTTGCAGTCAATGCAACAATCACCATCCTTGTCCTAGTCTTTTCTTCCCCGTTCCCTCCCTCCCAAACAATCAATTTTCTTTTACTTGCGTGTAGATTTACTTCCTTGTCTGCTCAGACTCATCTGAAGCACTTTGTTCAAGTGATTCCACAATTTCCTTAGTGTTAATATCCCTCTCCAAATAGCTCTCCAAAGACATACAGCAGCATGCAGGATTAAATACAAATTAAACATTGTCATCATCCAGGTCACCAAACAAGAAAAATTGTAATCCTGTATTCATGATTTATGTGTTTTCTCTATGAAAAAAAAAAAAAAAAGCTCTTAACCTGGCATTTTTTTTGTTCATGACCTTTATATATTGATACAGCAGAAGAAATACTTCTAATAATTGCGTGTTTTTCTTCACTCACTATATAGTCCCAGATTACTTTTCAGCACTATCCTTGATTCTTTCACTTTTGGTCATGAGATCATTTTATATTATGGAGTTATGTAGTTTAGAATGATTTTCACTTTTCCACTTTATAATATCCAGTTTTCTGCCATAATGATATTCCATGTTTTTCTGTGTGAGAGTTGCAGTAGCATTTTATTCTAGAAGAGAAAGTAATCTAGTCAGTCCAGCTGTCTAACTATGAAAGCTTGAAAAATGGTATGTCTCATTACAGTTGAATAAGGAGTACAGAACCAAGGCAGAAAAACTGACAGATCATCATTTAGTGACAGTCCAAGGCTGGGAAAAAGCAACCT
>JBCJKH010075985.1:28568-56346 GCA_039877255.1 Loriculus beryllinus | reverse complement strand
CTGCCAGGGATGGGGCAGCCACAGCTTCTCTGGGCACCCTGTGCCAGCGCCTCAGCACCCTCACAGGGAAGAACTTGTGCCTAAGAGCTCATCTCAGCCTCTCCTCTATCAGTTTAAAGCTGTTCCCCCTTTTCCTGTCCCTGTATGTCTCAAGCAAAACACTGTATGATTTCCTGTGGCTGGTTACTCCACAACCACAATCTAGCTCATATGCGCAATGAGCGTGTGCCAGGTCTGTTTTATCCATTAAGATAAGCCACTAAAGATCTTTTTACTGCTGGGAGAGAAAGTTCAGCGTCCTGCCTGGTGCCCCTCACTGATGTTGATAACTTGCAGTGTGCCTTGCAGACAGAAAGATATTACTGGTCATTAACTGCGTGGCTCATGCAGTACTAGAAATGCTTACATCCTCTCCACTGCACCTTGCTTCCAGGCAGTATTGCTGCGGTGTTGCAGTGGGGAATGTCCTTATCTCTTGCCCTTAAGGGAACGGGTGGCAAGGAAAGGCTGTTTGTGTAATCATGTGAAGGAGCTGAGTTGTGCAGCTGCTGTAGATTACTGAAGTGTGTTACTCCTTCTGCATGTAAGGGTGCAATTGTTCCTTTGGATGCTCTGAAAAGGCCATTTGAAACTGGAAGCCTTCTGGAGGCTCAGAGCAAGAGTCCTTGTTTGCATCTGTGCTCTAAATAGAGTTTTCCCCCAGGTGTTTACCAACAGGACCAAACACAGGAGATGGAAAACAGCTGGAAGGGGGAGGTGAGATATGAAGAGGCTGAGATGAAGCCTGTGCTGTAACTAAGACTGAGCCCTAATAGTTTTGGTGCTGTGGTTCAGAGCCATCCCTGTTCTTGGGATGAGGCAGAGTGGCAGAGCCAAGAGAAAAACATCCTTCTTTTTATCCCTTTATTACTTTTGCCAGGCTGTGCAAGTGCAACTCACTGGCAGGGGATTTACCAGATGTAGGGGTAAAAGAAGGTGAGGAGGATGCCTCTCTGTATTTAAGTTCTCACTAACAGTTTCTTCTACACAAGGTATGGTTTCCATGTTTATTTAGTTAAGGGGAGCATTGTTACTTTCAGTTATTCACTTCCCTATTGTTCACTCTTTTTGTGGATCTTCCTGGCCAGCTTTCCAATGTGATTTTTAATCTTCAGTAACGTGCCAGCTAGTGATAACTGACACAGAATCAGCAACACTGCATATGTTAACCTTGGGAACAGTGTGAATGATGTCAGCACAGTGGCCTTCACCTTCCCAGCAGATAAAGAATGGTTTTGTGTTTCCTGTGCTTTTCCCAACTCTTTGTGCCTTATAGAAGCTTAGAGAGAAACATGTATTAAGTTATCCATGCAATGGAGATAGCTGCTTGAGACTGCAGAAGATCCTGTTAGTTTTCTGTGGGGTTTGGAATCTTTCCATTGTGGCTTTTTGAGGAGCATTCCTGCAGCATCAGCCGTTTGCTGGCTAAAGTCTATGTGAAGAACTTTGATTTTAAACTTCTATAGTGGAGTAGAAGCTGGTTGAGACTTAAGCATAAGGCAGAATCCCAATTGGTCTTTCTCAGCAGACTCTTATTAACGTTGTCCTTGGGGTGTGGGAAATGGATAGACAGGAATTTTCCTGTTTTTCAACTTAGCTTTAGGCCTTCTTTTTGTTCTCCCTTTTCTTTGGAAACTATAAAGGATGATGTGCAAGAAACCCCAAGATATGTTGCATTGAACTTTTGTTTCCATTAAAGGCATTATCAGTTTTAAGGATAGCCTTTTCAATAGCAGTGTTCTTGTCCAGAGGGGAACGTGTAATAGAAAGGACTAGGTATTAGAGCAGATTTAATGTTGCTCAGAGCTTCCCCTGCTGAATACTTTCCCTTAAATGAAGATCATGTATTTAAAACTGCCCATCTAAATTAAGTCCTACTGCACAGATGGCCCTTAAGATGAGAGTTGTGTTTATCCAAAGCTGTGACTGGAGTGATGGGTGTGATTGAAAGCTGCTGCAAGGGACAGTGTCAATGATATTCTTAACTGCTGAGCAGAAAGCCCCACTAATTTGTAAGGTTTAGACTCCAGGGGACCCCTTGTCTGCTGTGAAGCTGTAACAAGCATCTCTAATCTCTTTTCCCGTGGATGTTGAGATTGCATTTAAGTATTATTACAAGATTAAGTAAATTGTGTGCCCAGGGAGTTTGGTACAGTGGGCTGGTGTATCTGCAATGCTGTATCTCACCAGCAGAGCCTCCAACCTGATCCATGTTACTGCATCCAAGGAAATGCTGCCAAGACAGAGCTCTTGGCAGTCGGGAGAAGCCCCGAACACAGAGAGACTCTGGGTTTGGAAGAGTTCACAGGTTGCAGCCCATAACACTTGCTCGTGGGGATGTGAGCTGACAGTGATGTTAGTTAGCTGTGATGGACGTGCTGGCTGTTAAAGTTTCCCTGGGATGTGTTCCTTGGAGAAAGTGGTGTTTCTCAGCATGTGCTGCTGAGTGTTTCCCCTTGTGAGATGCCTGTTGATGTGTCTGAGCTGCCTATAGAGACCTTTCTCAGTAGCAAGTCTAAAGCACACCCACAAGCCCAGACAGCCCAAGGTGGGTATCTTCATTCGCAATCAGAATGGGACACAAGAAGCATTTAAACTGCTCTGCTTACTGGGACAGAGTTCAGGATCTGCAAAGATAAAGCCAGATTAAAGCAGGAGCCAGCAAGATAGGAGTCAGAGGGCTGGTGTGTCCCTCCTGCCCTTGCTTCTTGTTTGTTCTTAAGGGTGGAGTTCCATAACTGTACTGCTGAATTGAAGAGTATTTAGCAGTATTTGACAATGTTGGCTTGGTCAGAATAGAATGTATGAGACTTTGTGTCATATTCTGACTCAAAATGCATTGTTTAAGGTTGGAGTGGATGTTGGAATATACGCTGTCAGTGTGGTGATTTATAAAGCCAAAAAGTGGAACTGCGAGCTCTGTGGAAAACACGTCCAGCTTGGTAAGAAATGAAACTTTCAGATGTACAGATTGAAAGTAATAATGATAATTCATAGCAGAGTCCTTACTACAAGGCACATGGCATAGGACTACAGTTTAACCTCAGCTGGCAACTACATACCACATAGCTGCCCACTCACATCCACCCTTTCCAGTAGGCTGGAAGGAGAATAGGAAAAAGGTAAAATTCATGCGTTGAGATGATAACAGTTTAAATAAAATAAAATCTAGTAGTAATAATAATATAACAGTTGTAATGAAAAGCGAGACAATAAAAACAGAGAGGAAAAATAAACCCCAATAAGCACAAATGATGCACAGCACAATTGCTCACCACCCACTGACCAATGCCCGGCCTGTCCCTGAGCAGCAAGTGGTGGATCCCAGCAAACTCCCCACTCTTTCTATACTGGGCATGACGTGCTATGGTATAGAATATCCCTTTGGCTAATTCAGGTCAGCTCTGCTCCTTCCCAGTTCCTTGTGCCCCTCCTCACTAGCAGAGCATGTCAGACTGAGAAGTCCTTGACTTAGAGTAAGCACTACTGAGCAGTAACTAAACCATCTGTGTGTTATCAGTGTTGTTCTCGTACTAAATCCAAACCACAGCACTGCGCTAGCTGCTACTAAGAACATTAACTCTATCCCAGCTGAAACCAGGACACAGCAGCATTAGTCCACTGTGGTCCAGTGTTAAGAAGAGCAAGTAATTTGTGTAGAATTACACTGCTTAAATGGTTTGGGTACTGTGCTTTCTAAGAGGAGCCCCTCTCCTTGTATTCAAGGATGGGAAGAGTCTGCTCTGTGAAAACACCAGTTCTTTGAAAAGGAAACTTTAACAGAAGCAGATCTGTTCTGGGAAAGCTTGTTTATCTGGTCCAGGATGGAATTGGACCTTGGAAACCATCACAAACATAGCCAGCAGTCAGGTCTGTCATCTTGGCCATGGGTTTCTCCTTCAGCTCACGTCCCTGCTTGCCATTTGCCATGAAAGCAGTAGGCTCCTGATGTTCATTGGGTGGGTGCTGCTTCTTGGACTTCCACATAACTTTGGAAAGGTTCCACTTTTATTCTCAGGGATAATTCAACCAAATCTCGAAATCTTACGTGTTTTCTTAGGACAGGATCTTTGGTTTCTGGCCAGCTCTATTTATACGTTCATAAATGCAAGTCCTTTGCCTTGTTTAAATAAAAGTTAATGAAAACCTTCAAATGGCTTGGCAGCAACACAGTCTGTGTCTTGGATACAATAGTCAGCTTGTGCTCAGCTTGAAGTTAATGGACATCTGGGACAGTTTCTAGGTTGCTGTCAGACAGAAAGCCATTTCTGGACATTTTACTCTTCTAGGAAAGGTTTGAAGTAAGAGTGCTTTCCCCCTGCCCCCCAATAACTTTTTCTTTAAATGGAATCTTTGTTTTATTCTGTGCCCAGTTATTGCTGGTTTTCCTCAGCTTTTCTTTTCCAGGATATTTTTCCAGCAAGCGATAGGAGCACAATTACAAACATGCTCAAGACATTGCTAAAGCAGCCGTAATTTAAAGAGGAAATTAGTATTTTGTTGAATAAATGGTAGTAGATAAGCTCCTGCTTTGGAACTAAACAGCTCTTCAGCTCCAAGCTTCTGGAGGGCATCTCCTGCCCCTGGCAGGGGAGCTGCTAGGGGAGCTTATCACATTAGAGATCGCAGAATGATTTGATGATGAGCCAAAAATGGGTGCTGTTTAACCATTATCTTCCTTTCTGGTGCCAGACACCTGCTCACTGGAGGAAAACACAGGGATATTTGAATGAGAGGTTGGAGTTTGGTTTAGTTTTGGTCTTGTGTTTGAATTGCTGTGTAATTGCCCCTGTGGTGTTGATTTGTGGCTGAAGTTTCCCCTCAGTCTGGACAAACCTGTTTAGGAAAATGGGGATGTTGTTACTCCCCTAGTCCCAGCTGGGTGCTTGTGTGCCTCCAAATGAGCCATCTCTCACTGGAGAGGCACTAACTGCATTGAAGGGCATAGTTTGGATGCACAGCTCCTGGGTTTGTGCCAACCTTCACCACTGCCAGAGGTTTGCTTTGTGCCAAAGCTGAAGTACTGAGTGACAAACTTGTCACAGTTGAACCAGTCCATCCTGCAGCCTGCCAAGGCTTTGTAGTTTCATTACCTTTACGAGCAACTCAGTGTGCATGTGGACTGATGCAGTGATGCATGTCCCTTCTGTCAGATCATCGCCAAAACTGAAAGACTGTGGCTCTTCAGTTCTCCTAAAATCAACCATTGCTTTCAGCATCTGGCCTCTTTTATACTGGTAAACAGAAGCAAGACTGGGAATACTTCAGAAGAATCCATATTCAGACTCAGCCATTCATTTATAAGAAGTGGCTTAGCTTAACTGAAACATAGTTCTAGTGAGAGCTCATGCCCCAAAATAATTATGTACAAGTAAATGATTCTAGTGCAGAGATAAGGCATACCTGAGCCAGGGATGTCTTAGTTTTATCAGCTGCATGTTACTGATAGTACAACAGAGTTATTTTACATTTCCCACAAGTAAGTATTTATCTACTCCATTTAAGATGGCACATCAGATGGGGAAATGCAAGTTGTGAATTTCCAGGAGTTTTGATTAAAACCAAGTTCCCCTTAACTGTGCTGAAATGTCTATTTTAGTTTGAGCTTGTGTAACTGTGTGTTTGCAATGTGGTGCATTCAAATCCTTAGGTACAAGTTGCGTGTTTGAATTGTGGTGTCCAGGGTCACATATGGAAACCATTGCTTGCACTGTTTGCAAGAAAACCCATACTCCTACCTGCAAGTGCAATACATTCCTTTTACCTTTGTTTAGAATAGGGAAGTAATTCTATTTGGAGGCATATGAATAAGGACAGCATTTTAGACATCAGTGGAGGGGGTTTTCCCAGGGTAGTGTATGGTTGATCTCAATCTGATCATTTTCTCCAGTACTGGACATTCTTGCTGGATGAGTTCTCAGGTTGAGGATTTTGCCTCGAGAGCTTTGTTTAGCCGTTGCACTCCAGGCTGAGAATGCCTGAGAAACCTCATAGTAGCACCTGGAACTAAACCTCAGTAAAGCCAGAAACACAAGGAGTTTATCTGCTACAACATATACGTCCAACTCAGATGCAGGAGTGCAGAAGTTAGGTTTTGCCCTAGTATTTGCCTAGTATTTGTAACTGTACTTGGCCCTTTTGCTATAGCAGAATAACCGCAAGTGGATGGGATAGATATTTTTGGGGAAAACTTTTCCTATACTGTTCTAACTCTTCTGGTTTCTGGCCTTGTGTTAATACCTGAACCCGGATACAACTTCTTCAAGCAGATGTTCCAGTTGGCAACGCTTCTTCCTCTCTGTTAATAAACTTCTGTCTTTTTTCCAGGATTCCAATCTTTCGGTACACACTGATAATCCAGACCTGACACCATGTTTCCAGAATACCATCCTAGCATGGATCCCCAGCATTTATCTGTGGTGTGCACTGCCCTTCTATCTTCTCTACCTAAAGCACAACAAAAGAGGCTACATTGTGCTTTCCATGTTGAGCAGGTTCAAGACGGTAAGATCTCTTTGCAATGCTCCATGAGTAATGTGCAATTAGTGTTCAGTATCCAGGCAAGTTCTGAAGTAAGGTTTAAACAAAATTTCATTTTATTTATGGGGGAACCAAAGAACTTTATTATAGGAAGCAACAGTGTAAATACAGATTTCTGAGGGAGGATACCGAGGAAGAGCTGAACTGTAAGGAAATCCATCCTGCGAGCTCACCTTTCTGAGTGTTCACCCCTTTGTTGAGCCAAAACTATGCTGCTTTACCTTTACTTTAGCTTTAAACCACTGAAAGCTGCAAAACAAAGACCTTAAGTTAGGTCTGGTGAGACTTTCATCATGAAAAGTAAGCACAAGAAGGTATTTTTTTCAATTCCATTTCAATTTGTCTACCCACCCAATAGATGTGTGATTTCATCTGCATCTTGTGCGTAAGAGGTGGCTGGTGCCAGCGTCGCCTCTGGTTTATGAATGGCTAGATCTAAGTAAAGCAAGCAAGTCACTTTCCATAGGCCATGGGACATCTGGGTTATTCCTGGAGAAAAATTCCAGGCTTAAGCTTCAGGGCATGTCTGCCTTTAATCTGGATGCTGTCCGTGTTTCCAATCAAAATCGAAGAGTATGGAACAAAAAGCAGGTAAATACATTAATCTTTCTCCTGGTTGCGTTTGCAAATCCCTTGGAAGACAGTTGGGATGAGATCCTTGGTTTGAGTGCAGTGGGATAGTTCCATCAGCCTGAGAGCAGCAGATCAACGCAGAAGTGCTGTTGTGTTTACACAGCTTTCATTTGCTGGGCATCTGTGAATCATAAGGGTTGTGCTTGCTCTCTGAGTGCCCCTGGAGAGGAGTTTACCAAATGCTGTGTCTGTTTGACTGCTTTCAGCTCTTTGGAGTCCTGCTGTGGTGCGTGAGCTGGGCAGATCTCTTCTACTCCTTCCACGAGCTCCTGCAAAACAGAACGCCTCCACCAGTCTATTTTGTAACCCCATTGATCGTTGGTATCACTGTGGTTCGTAGCTGCTTCTGTTATTTGCATTCAATAAAGATAACTCTTTCTTAGGCAGACAAAGGAGGAAAAGGGTTACTTTGCATTCATTGCCTTGTACTGTACTCTTTTAACTGGATTGTTAGTAGTTGTATTACTGAAGCTAATTTTGCTTACCAAAAAGACCACATTTATATATATCTCTCTCATGTAGATTCAGCTGTGTAAATTAAAGGCTTTATAATAGAGAGATTGTTCTTCCTCCCATCTCATATCTCATCTCCAAGCTTGTGATCCAGGTGTGGAGAGAATTTGGATATGGCTTTGCCTAAACAAGGAGATGTCACAGAGCGTGGCTTGTGCATTGTTCAGTGTTGTACTGGGCTTTGCAAAACAGTCTCTCTTATCGGTGGTTGCTCCTCCGTTGCGCAGAAACCAAATTGACTTTGCCTAGGATGCCAGGCTGTGGCTGTTGCATGCAAAATGAAGCAGTGAAATTTGCCCATTAAGTTTTTAATTCCTTTGGTTAGATTTTTAAATCTTATTTTCTGGACAAGCCAGGTCTGTCCATCTGAACTGGAGAAAGGACAACTCTTACATTTGTGTAAAGCATTTGTAGCATTTATTGTGCGTACCCTGAGGTACAACATCTGGCTTATAAACTGAATTCTGGAGATGAGGCTCTGAAAAGAGTAAAACCAAATTATTTTGGGAAGTTATTCATTGCATTCTTTAGAGGGGGTTTTACCATTGAATTGTGAAAGTTATTATGACACCTTATTTCATAAAGGTCCCATTGTTGATGATGAGTGAAATAGCTGCCAACTGAGAGTGTGAATAGGGGGAGCAGTGGGATGGGCTTATGTTCATGTGTTCCTATATTTACTTTTGCAGCTGTTAGCAACGTTGCTTATTCAATATGAAAGGCTGAGAGGAGTTCAGTCCTCTGGAGTGCTCATTATCTTCTGGTTTTTGTCTGTGCTCTGTGCCGTGGGGCCTTTCCGGTCTAAGATCATGACTACAGCAGCACAGGTAACCCTCCATCCTTGTTAGCGCTTTGGAGAACAGGAAATGTAGCATTAAGATCCTAGTGAAGGGAATGATTCACCCAGTTTGGAGTCAGATCAGAGCCCAACTTTTGTGAGAGAGAAAGAGCTGTTGGGTTCCGTTGCCTTGACTCAGACTTGGGGAACTGGAAGGGAGCTGGGGTTTCTCATGCGATGTCGAAAAGCAGATTTTTCTTAGCCCAAGGCTATACTGGAAACCTGATAGACATGTGAGGGCTGTGCCAACACTGTATGTATATTAGAACAGACTCTTTTTTCTTTTCCTTTTTCCCCTTTTCCCTTTTGTAGCCCCCTTTCCCTGCCATACTTAAGTAGGGGTGGGTAGTAATTGGAGATGACACATTTTAATATGTAGTGTTCCCTTTTTGCTTAGGCAGCTTGGCCACATTATACAGCTCCATAGGCTTTCCTTTGTCAGTTCCTGATGTGCTGAGGACAACATTTTGGCTCCAACTGTGGCTGTAAATAGAGAACAGAAAGTTGGAGGGAGAGGAAAGAAACCTGGGCTGTTATGATTCCTGTTTGAAAACATAGCAGGTTCTCCCACAGTAAGAAAGTTGTTCTGTTTTTCACAGGACCAAATTTCTCTAAGTAGGGCAAAGCAGATTGCTTCACTGATTAGATCATCAAAGGCTGGGAGTGGAAAGAGTATTTGAAAGACATTAAGGTGATTGCTTCTCCTCAGTGAAATCAGTGTAAATTCTGTTTGGTGATTTCTGGGTTTTTTTATACTCACTTTTTGGTAACAATTAGGAGCATCATTCTTTTAGCAAGGATTTTGCTATACCAGGCTGCTGTAAACATTCCAGCAGAGGCTGAATTAAACCTTAAAGGACAGCTTGTGCAGAGCTTCTTCAGGAAATAGCTGCAATCCTGGTGAGACCCTTTCAAACACCACTTAAAGTCAATTCTAAAGCTGTTGTAGTGGTGAATAAGTATAAATATTGGACTATCCATGTTTGAATCCTTAATTAGGGTAAAATTATGGATGCAGAGCCTTAGAACAGTATGTTCTTAGGATAGGTAATGTTTCTCCTGTTCTTGAAACTGAAAGGACCAAATATTCTTCTCTTGCACTTAAACCTTTTAAGTGAACAATGAGAGCATTCATAGCTACATTAGGGTATGAAAGAGCTGTATAAGAGCCATACCCTTGCAGCAAGAAGATTTAAGTCAACCACAGACTTACATGAGTAGGAAAGGAAATATCTCTAGAGCAGTTAGAACTGTTACTATGCAATACAGTGGGTTTTTGCAGCTTCTTCTGAAACTATTTAACACTGCTTGTCAGTGACAAGGTACTAAAGTAAATGGATGTTCTCTGATCTGGGTTGACAATTCTGATGCGTAAGACGTGATCTTGCTAGAGCCCCTGGAGGTAATTTAAAAGGATGTCATGCAGCCCTGATCCCAGAGGGTGTCTGCATGCGGTGAAGATGTAGAAGCACTTTGAACTTGACATAATGTAATGAAAAGCTTGGAGATAAGCATGTTCTCAGGCACTTTACACAGTGCGTGCATATTTTTGTACGATAATTCTTGCTAGCACCGACTTTGCAATGTTCAGCTGTAGAGGCAGAAATGAATTGCCAAAAGAAGCTGTGAAAAAGTGTCACAGAAAGAGATGGAGTGTGTATGTGTGTGTGTGTGTGTTGGGGGGGTGGGAAGTGCAATAAAAACAATCATTTACTGTGCTTCTGCTCCCCTCTAGGGCCAAGTAAATGAAAGGTTCAGGTTTACAACATTTTACATCTACTTTGCTTTGATAATCATGGAGTTGATCCTTTCCTGTTTTAAAGAAAAGCCTCCTTTTTTTTCCCCTGTTAATACAGATCCTGTAAGTATTTTTACTTTGCTTTCTTTGCATTTGACAGACTAGAGCATGGCTTGAGAGTTCCACTGAGAATACTTGTCATTGAAAACAGCTTTGGGCTGTCACTGAGATTGCAGTAGCTAGTGACCCCCTTACAGAACACTGGGTATGGAGAGCAGTACTGGGATTTGAAGCCTTTTCCCATTATATGTGCCATCATTAGTGGCTAATGCTCTTTAGTGAAAACATCTCTCCTACTTGCTGCTTCACAGCACTTTAGATTACATTTATGAACGTTGAAGTGCAATAGGAATTATTTCAAGAGTTGTTTTTGTGGAGATGCTGGTCTGCTTGCTTAACATTCATTTAGAGTTAGCTAAAGTCTCTAAGGGTTGTCTTAATGAATGAGTTCTATATGTATTGAGAATAGACATGGAAAAACATTAATAACAGAAGATATTAGTGGTGTCACAGGTTAAATTTCTTCTCCAGTTCATAAAATGGTGTCTATGACTGGATTTGTGTTTAAACAGAGATGAGAGGGAGGCTGAGTTTGTTTCTTAAAATGAACATTTTAGGAACTATAGAATGACATTTCACTTCAAGTGTGATGTAAAGGCAATATAAAAAGCAATTTTTAAAGATGAAAACATGGGAAATTAAAGAAATCAATTTGATGTCTTGTTAGGACATAGGTACATACATGTGATATACCATATAATATACCAAAACTGATCAACGTAGACTGTCGTCTCATTAAAGTAATAGTAATTGTCTGGCTGTATTTATTTTGGTGTTTGGTTTTCTTTTCCCCCGTAACTTTTATTATAGAATCCATGTCCAGAGTTAACTTCAGGCTTCCTCTCAAGATTGACATTTTGGTGGTTTACAAGGTAAGCTTCTCTTTTCAAGCTGTGGGACAGCTGACACCCCCAAACTCTACTTGTGATGTATGTTATACAGCGTTAACAACACAGAGATTTTTCCTCTGACAGCAGTTGAAGTTGGATGCTCTTTCATCCACAGTGGTGTCAGCACTTCTAGCAGTTGCCTTTTCAGAAACAGCTTTTGGGAGTGCTCATACTGCTCAAACTTCTTCGCTGAGCAGTAGTGGCAACAACTGTGGCATGACTAATACGGTATACAGCCTGGTTGTGCTTCCTGTGTGCTGGAGTAAATCTAAACCAGGATGTAAGGCTGTTCCACAAGATTAACTAATGCAACCTTTCACCCACCTGAGAATGCATTTTGTTTGCTGTTGAGGTTCGTGGGTGAATGCTCTTTTATAAGGACATTTTCTGTGCAAGAGGGAAAGTAAAAGGGTTATGTATACAAATGATTACCACCAACCGATACTGCTGTCAAAAGGCATGTGTATTAAAGATGGAAATTCGAGATAGGGCTTACTACTACTCCATGATAAAGAGGTGGAACAGCTGTCAAAGGTCATGTTAAGATCCAGTTTTTCCATAGTGGTTGAGGGTGTTGAGATCTTCATTTTTCATCTGTGTAACTTTATTGTCCTGGCAACAGCCCTGTAAGGGGTTTTTTTAAGTGAGAGTGAGATCTTGCTAAACTTCAGTTTTGAACTCTCAGCTTCTCCGTTGAGATTCTTGGCAATTACATGTTTGCATCTCTTGACAAAATTCCTGTCACAGTTGAGGAACTGTAGTTTTCAGAGAAATCTGGTTTTCCTTTAACTTACATGAGCTCTTCTTTTGCGTTTTGTTCACCTCTGACAGTTATTCCAGACAGGCTTAATTTATTTTCCCTTCTAAAGCTTCACAAGTTCATTTAAATGCTTCTGGTGGTTGGTTTTTATTGTCCCTTTTTTTTTCCTGAAGTGATGTTTTCAATCAAATACATGTAAGCAGATTTAGCACTGTCCTTTCCTTAATTGCAAGCTTCAATATAAGGAACAAAGGGAGATGGGTGTATAAGATGAACAAAGGATGTAATTATCACCCTTTCTGTGGAGAAGTATCTTCTTGCTTGTGTTAGCTTGATGGTCCAGAGTTATTAGCAATGCTTTAAGTTCTGTTGGCTGAACTGAATCGGACTGTTTTCCTCCATATGTGCAGCATGGCAATTCTTGGATACAAAAGGCCCCTTGAAGATAAAGATTTGTGGTCACTGAATGAAGATGATACTTCAAAAGTTATTGTGCAGCAACTAACTAAAGAGTGGGACAAAGAAAAAGCAATGTGCAAAGAGTAAGTATACAACCAAGTCTGCAAACAGATTGATCTGAGTCATCTGAACATTAAATAAGCTGCTCGTCTCTGAAAATAAGGCAACTAAAAACAGCACCTTCCTCTTCAACCCGTCTGTTCTTCCTTCAAGTTAACAGTCAAATTGGCCTATTTTAATATGCCAAGGCAGAGGAAATCAGGCTCTGGGGCTTGTGTACCACTGACACACTTTTTAGCTAGGTGCTTAAAGTCTGCATGTGCAGGTAGTGCCATTTCCCATGTGGAGAAGGGCTGAAAATGCATAAGCAGAAGGGATTGAGTTGGTTGGATTGCAGAAAATTAACATCTTTAGTCACTGAGCTGGTAGACTCTAACCCCATAATTTCATCCCTCCTGGGCATGTGAGAGCACAACTTCTAGGCCCCATAAACCAAAAGGGATTCCTCATCATCCCCATCATGAGTTTTTTGGCCTATTTTTAGCTGTAAGGCTCTTAAGAGTGAGCAACTCTTCACTTCCGAGCAGTAAAGACGGGAAACTTGACACATGTGAAAGGTAGGAGGGCAGGAGATTTCCTGCTTTGATTGCTGAGGCCCTACTAATGTTGCCTAGAAAGTTAGTAACAAAACTCTGATAGTCTCTGATGGAAATGGGGAGGGTCAGAACTTGCATGTAGTTACATCCATGCTGGAGAGGATATCCTTTTTATTGCATGTTCTGTCCTAATTTAATCTTCAGAAATTATCTATTGTGCAACTGTATTTCCTTCTCCCATTGGTTAGCATCCAAAACGTTTCCAAACAAATAGATGTGATAATAGAGTGTTTCAAATGAAAAATGTCAATAAGGAGGAGGCCTGCACTTCCATTTCCTTTCATTGTGGAGATTTTTTTCTCCATGCGGAGGCTTTCCTCTGTTCTCTTCTGTGCGTGGCCTTGCCAAATTGGAAATACCCTATTATGTGATAGTATTAGGAGAGGGTTGTAAGATTCTTGGCAAGGCTAAATGTGATTTGGAGAGTTCCACTTTGCAGCTCGGATCTGAAAGGTTTCCAGCCCTAACACCAGCAGCTTGTCCACCAGTGCTCGGTGTGTATGTGCGTTATGGTTTTATACTTCAGGTTTTTATTGTTCAAGAGAACGTCTCTATTTTTACGGCGTGGAATAACGTGCATTGTCTGGGTCCTGCTCTTTTTGCCCAAACATAAATCTCACTTCGCTCAGGCTTTTAATATAGTTAAGAGCACAGCCCTTGTGCAGAAGAAGTGCCAAGGGTCCAGGAAAACTTTTGCTAGGAAACCAGAAACTGTGCTTGGAGTTTTGTCGTGGGATTCATTGTGTTTTGGAAGTGATTCATACAAACTGAGGCCAGTTGGCAATGAATTAAACTGTAAATACTGGCTTGTATTTAGCTCAGGTAAAATTGTGTGGCGACTGTATTAATGATTCTAAGGTGGGGGAAAGAGCAAAAACAAAGGAAATCACTGTACTCCATGTTGCTGGGTTTCACATAACACTAAAAGCTTCATGGCTCGGCTTATTCCTCAATTACATGTAGGTATTCTCAATTACTTCATGTCAAATAACATTAGTGATAGTTGCTTGGCAGCCAGTGGAAATACTTATTTTAACTCATTAAAGCTGCTCTGAGCAAGTTTTTATGACATTAAAAACACTGTGTCAAGCTGTACACATATTGCAAGTGTCATGGAAAATATTTGCAGTGTACGTAATAGTAATTTCTTTTAACATACTTGATCAGTTGCAACTCTGGGATAGGAAAAGCTTTAAAGTTATTGCATGGTAATGATTAGCATACTTCTATTGTTCCTAAACCTGTAAGCCCTTTTGTGCTTCACAGTTGTCGTGTGAATTACTGTTTAATAATTGCTAATAATTCATTTGCCACTAATGAGTAACAGGAGAGCTCAGTGTGGATTTAAGTTGTTATAAAGCGTGCAAAGAGTGTTTTTAACTTTGCTCTCTTTGCATGTATGGCTGAGGTCTCCACTTACTCATTTTACTGATAAATGAAGTTGTTTCTGAGAAAGAGCCGTGCTGGATGGAGAAGGGAGATCTGGAACCCATTTTGCTTCATTTTTAGTTAACTTCAGATTTTAAAGACTATGCTTACGAAGACGAATGGAAGATGCAGAGCCCTGTCATCACCACTGAGAGGGCTGTGTGTTTCCCCATGAGATAATTGCCGTCTGTTATCTGCCCCGCTATAAATAATGGAAACCAGGCACATGCTTTTTGCTTTGATGAAAAGCTGGGTGTGAGCGGTCCCACACGCTGCTGAAAACCTGACCTCACCTAGCTACCGGTAGTAAACACTAGAAGTGCATTTTCTCCCTTTGGGATTTTTTACAAGAGAACTATTGCGTTGCTGTTAGCTCACTGTAATAAACCTTTTTAATAGCACAAAGCTAAGGGCAAGTAGTCTTGTTTCTTCAAATCCTGCAATGAGTTTAACAGTCTTGCTTGCTAGAAAAGTAAGGCCTTGCTCGTAAACTCTCCAGGTTTGATCTGGAAGGACAAAGACATCACTGTTTGTTCCTGTCTGGGAGGCGGTTAGTGGAAATAAATGTCTGGTTTAGGTTCTCCCCCTGCCCTTTTACTTTATTGCAAAGAAATTGGGATTTGCGAATGCCTTTGTTTTGAAAGGATATGAACAAGTTCCTACCTGCGGACCGTTAGCCACAGTGATCATTTTGAATGCTCACAGACTGTTGGAATGATTTGACTCTGCAGCCAGCCAGCTCCAAGAAATCTGTGCAGTCTTTATGAAGAATCGTAAATCCAACCTCACTTGGTTGTACTTACAAGTTATTCTTCAAATGCCTTCTTGTAAGTGTTCGCTGTCTGTAGGCTGTCTCTTCCATCTGTCACTTCTTACAAGGCTTATGTGCCCCAGACTCATTTCCTTCTCCCTGCTCCACCTGGACTTAACCTTCCTGGCTGACATTCAGGAAATTGTTCTTTAGGTCCCTTAGCCCCCAAGAAACAACAGCAATTCGGTGTTTGCTGGTGGAAGAGCTGCTCTTTGAGAGCAATTCATAGAGGAAATAATTTCCCAGAGCATACCCTCTTTATTGATGGGCAACAGAAGTCAGACACCTGAACCCCAGAGGTGCTTCCAGAAAACCTGCCTGGAGCCCTGGAGAGTAGCATGGACTGTGTTTGGTCCATTTTTCATCAAAGACCTTTGCAGAAGAGGTCACTTTTGTTGGCTTATTTTGCAGACGGAGAAAGAGAGGCACAAAGTAAGAAAGCGACACAGTCAAACAGTGTTTAAATGCTTAAATTGGCATCTGAGGAAAACTTGGGCCCCTAAACCCAGAGTTTTTGTCCTGGAGGAACCTCAGTCAGCCATGGCCCAGGTGGCTCAGCTTTGGAGGTGCAATGGTTTGTAATCTTTCAGGCTTTCGGGAATGCAAAGCTCTATTTAGAGACAGCTGTGTCTGCATCTTCTCTTAGCTTGGCATGTAATTCAATACTTGTCTCTCCAGAGGGATTCAGGCTAGTAGCTGTGTCATCAGATAAGGCTAAAGGGTTAGTACAGCTACTAATTGAGTAATGAATACAGTCTCAGAAAGAATAGGTGCAGGTGCCTTTTGAGGTATGTAAATAACAATTGTTAGAGAATTCCTTTACAAGAAATTGGTGATTCAAGGTCAACTCTGTCCTCTGCTAAAGGAATTCAAGTCTTCGTCTCCTATTCCTTTGGGCCATGTTCTCATCCCATGCTGATTGATTTTCTGGTCTAGAGACTGCACTATGTAAGTACTGCAGAAAAAGAATACTTATTACACAAGAGTGGCCTGTCTCTGAGCACATCTAGATCTTGTTGAAAGTCTTGCTGTTCATCAGTAGCAAAGGAGCAGACTTTTAGATGCTACTGCAGTGCTGTACACATAGGGCAATGACATTGTCAGCCACCTCTAATTGCTAGTTTCATTCCTCTAGGAAGGAAGATGTGACATATATGAAGAAATCTAACAATGTGCTGAATCACATTGGTGATGGTCCGGAGGAAGCAGAAGTTCTGATCAGAGACAAAAAGCACAATAGAAAACCTTCCTTTCTCAAAGCTTTGTTGAGGACCTTTGGGCCATATTTCTTAATTGGTTCCTTCTTCAAGCTGATACAAGACCTGCTTTCTTTCGTCAACCCTCAGCTGTTAAGGTTGGTTCACTGTGTGAGTAGTTTCTATGCGTAATCCCTATGGAGGCTTAGCTTTGGCACAAAGTATTTGCTTTTCAAATGCATAGCTAGCTTCCCCTCACAGTGCTGCATGTGTGTGCTCCCTCACCTTCCCACCGCACTGCCTGGAAACAGTAGTTCTTTATTGTGGACTGAGCTCTAAATTGGGCAAGCTTCACTGAAGCAGTGATTCGTAAATCACCCATCACCAATAGACAGCTTTGAAATACAAATTACCTGTTGCTCTGTGCAGCAATCCAAAGCAATTTCTCCCCATGTCTAAAAGATTACTTACGAAATCAAAACGAAGCCCTGCTTGCTGGATCCAGTAGTCTCTGCGTCTGATACCCACATGTGTTACCCACAGGGGTGGTGGCTGCAGCTGTAGCATGACTTGATATACAGATGAAGTGTGGTGCTTTGGCCTTGATGTTGTAATCTGGGAAAGCTTTTGCTCCATTTAGATGAGTTCATGTGTTCTCAGTTGTGCACAGCAATGGGAATGTGTCAGGCACAGTTCCAGTCAATTTCCATGTGAAAGTAAATTGTGGTTCTATTAGAAAGAAAGAGAGCAATCTTGACGAAGTGCTGAGTCCTCAGATGCTCCTTGTATGAGGAACATCTATACCAGGGGAGACCAGTTGCTCAGCCTTGATCCATAATGGAATTTGCATGATCCCTGCATTTTTTTCTCTGTTAGTATTATCCTTCAAGTGAGAAACTCACCACATAATCATTAACTAAGAAAAAACCAGTGGAAATACCAGCATTTCTGTCAAACAATTGTTCTTAGTTTTAAATCAATGGAGAAGCACATAGTCCTGTTAATGCATGACAGAGCAATGGAGGTTGGATGGAGGCCACAGGTAGATGTGGGGAAGGGAGAAAGATAGGGCCCTGCTCCTATATTAATGTCTCTTAAAACAGCACTGGCGTGGAGCTGTGTTCTGAGATCGTGTTGTTCTGTGGGTAGTTTGCGACATGCCCAGAAATATGCTAAGCAGAGGGTCCAATCCAGTATGGTGACATTTAATAGCTTACAGTCTGTCTTCTGGAGTCCCTCATGAAGAGGGGGCAGCTGGCTTCCTTCTGGGAACACATTAAGTATGATCTATTCTGGGAATTTCTCAAATCTGCCTAAATTCCTGGATATGCTGTCACTGCTATCTCAAGGCGTATGATGGGGAATTTCTTCTCAAGGCTAAATTCCTGCAGCCTTGGAAAGTGCATTGCTAGTGGTAAGAGAAAATGAAGCAGCCATGGCTTTGTGGCATATTGCATGTAAGACAGTTTTATGTTTCTGAAACGATTGCTGAATCCCATGCTGGGACTGTGAGGAAGAGGTTTTCCTGAAGCTGTCCACTTATAGCATGAACTGGTGCAGTGCAGAAGGAATATCTCTATGGAATGGAAGAAGAAAGATGTAGCAACCTCATGCTTCTAATGCAAGGCTTTGGAGCCTGATTTGTAGCTTCCAGGTGTAGCTTCCTTTTCCCCTTGCTGGTTATTTGAACCATGGAGTCAAATCTTTGTTCCTCCCATATTTTAACCACCCAATGCTGTGGTCTGGAGGCTGAAGTCACCAGTGTGATTTCTGAGTACACTGGACTTTGCCATATGTTGTCCTCCTTGCTATGTGACAGTGTGCAAGGAGAGCAGCTGTGTGCAGTAAGAAATGGCTTATTAATAAAAGATGACACACCAGTTTAACAGTACCAAAAAAGGAGTGAAGAACTCTTTATGCATCCATCCAGGATGATGGCTTTTAATCTAGCTTCTTTTCATGGGAAAACACCCCAGGCAGAAGCACTTGGGCTCCTCGAAAAGGATTTGGGTAAGAAGCTGGTTTCACCTGCTTTACTACACAGTTCTGCTGTGTCCTATCATTCACCTCTTGCCCTGGGGGGCTGCCTAACCGACCTCAGACAGTGAGCCATGTGTTTAAACGCTGGATCTCAGGGGAAACCCTAAAGTATTTCATTTTCTCCAGGCTCATCTCCAAATGGACTTACTCACTGGCAAAGCCTAGGGTTTTACTGTTGGATCTTTGCAATGTTGTTTGACTGAGATCGTAACTCAGCTCGCATCCTGGAGAGCTGTTTACTTTCTGTGGTTAGAGAGAGGATGTGGCACGATGCCACAGTTGAGAGAAGCTGTGTTATGTCCCATGAAACTTGCTGCATGTGTTTTATTTTTGTTTCTTTTTTCTTTTCCTTCCCCAATCTCCTGGAAATAAAACCAGTGCATTAATTGGCTTCATTAAGAACAAAGATGCCCCAGCCTGGTGGGGATTTGTGATTGCTGCTTTGATGTTTATCTGTGCTGTGCTGCAGACACTCATACTTCACCAGCATTTCCAGTACTGCTTTGTTACTGGGATGCGGCTGAGAACTGGGATCACTGGAGTGATATACCGAAAGGTAAGACTGGAGTCGTTTCATGGGCTGGAGGATCAGTGTATAAGCCAAGCAAGTGGCCTCCGTTCTGAAATACTCAGGGAAGAGCAGGCATATTGAAGAATAGCCTCCTGGAATAGAAAAGACTGGGGGGTTGGTGAGTTTTTAAGGGTACCTCTATCATACTTTATGGAATTTTCTAGCGATGAGCAACTTAGTGTTGGTTGATCACCAGCCATATCACAAGCATCTGCTGGTTCACTTTAACTATTCAGAAACGGGATCCAGGAGAATAGCATGTCTGTGCTATGGGTTGGTTAGATGCAACTAGGTTTTCTGCACAGTACTGCGCACTGCTTGAGATAGAGTGACCCATCTCATGAAGTCTTGTTCTTTGGAGATTCTGAATTGATATAGGTGTGAATTGTTTTATTCTTGCTGGCGAAGCACATTCTGGGGAGTGTCTTTTGATAATAATGGAGGATTTCTCCTCTGTGTTGCTCCACGTGTATCAGGATTGTGAAACTGCTGAATCTCTCTCCTTTCTCAGTCCCTAGTCATCACAAACTCAGCAAAGCGCTCATCTACCGTTGGAGAAATCGTCAACTTGATGTCAGTGGATGCCCAGCGCTTCATGGACCTCATGACTTTCCTGAACATGCTGTGGTCTGCACCACTCCAGATATTCCTGGCTTTGTATTTCCTCTGGCAGGTACAGACATTGGGACATTTTAATTCAGGATTTGTCTGACTGATGTGCAAGCTTTTTGTGGTAATGTTGTTAATTTGACCCTTTCCTGCTGGTTTTGGTTCTGGGGGGGGTTCTTAGAAGCTTACTTCTCTGCCCACTAGTAAAATAGCTTGCAGTGGTGTACACCCTTCATCTCTTAATTATTATGTTCATCTGGTAAGGAAGATAAGCCATTTGAAGGCTTTATGTTCTCTTTTCCTACCATGCTTTGATAGGATCAGTCTTGGACTCATCATAGTAGTTGATACAAGTGAGAGCTTGAAGGAAATGGTTTAAAAAGCAAACCAAACAGAAAAACAACCCTGGCCATAAGAAATTGTGAGTGCTCCATCCCTGGCAGTGTTCATGGCCAGGTTGGACGAAGCCTTGTGTGGCATGGTTTAGTGTGAGGTGTCCCTGCTTATGGCAGGGGGGTTGGAACTGGATGATCTTAAGGTCCTTTCCAACCCTAACTATTCTATGATGAGGGTGGTCAGATGTTGGTCCTGCAGCTCTCAGTACTCCAGAGCCTGATGCTGTGGTTCCCCAGCATACCGGGTAGAGCTGCTGGTGTCCTTGTACACTGCCCTGCACACGCACTCCTCTGAGCCCATGAAGGGAAAGGACTGCTTGGAAGCTGACCACTGTGTTTTGGTATTGTCTTGCTGGGCTGATCTGCAGGCAGTTCAGGCACCTGGATGAGTGTGCGGTGGGGTAGCACTGGGGACAGGTGTCACAGCTTACATGCCTCTGACAGCTCGTGCTCTCTCTGCAGCAGGAGAACACTGTGGGAACAGGCACTAATGTACCACAGGGCTTTTGTTTCTTCTGCAGTAAAATGTGACTCTGGGACCATCATCAGTCTGCCTGCTTCTGCTGTCAGATACACCCCTGAGGGGACAGCACACAGGCAGTCTGGCCAGCCACCAGCTGTTAAGGCTCCGGTCAGCTGTCTTGCGCTGGCATTGTCCAGGATGCTTTACGGGGTCATTCCAGCCCAAAGCAAGCCTCAGGAGTTGCTGTCATTTGCCTGTCTTAGCTGCTGCTGCTGGCTTGTGGCAGTACATGAGCCACCACAGCTCACCTTCTGGTGGGAACTGGAGCTCAGTGGACGTCAAAGTTGGCTTGGAGGCATTTTGGAAGTGAAGAAATGTTGATGTTGTCCAGTGCTTGTAACACAGGACAGGCAACTGTCACTGCACTCAGCAGGGTGCTACTGGAGGGGTGGGGAAAAGAGGCCAAGGGGAAGAGGGCAATAAGGGAAGCAAGGTCTGCCAGGCATCCCCTCTCTTGGGAGTCAGCAGCTTCCCTCTCATAGACCAGCCGGTATTCACCTGTTCCCAGCTTCCGTCCCAGCCAGCTTACCTGGCCAAAACCACATAGATATGTGGTGCTGCAGGTACTTCCTTTAACTTCTGTTTACTGAAAGATGTAGGCATAAGTTCTGGTTTCATGCATGTGTTCTAAAACATGAACAAACCACAAATTTTGGATGGTAAAAAGGCAAAGATAAAGTGTGGAGACTTGGCTCAGCAAGTGGGCTGGAGTGGCACTAAGTGAAAGTAAATGCACAGTGAATGCTGCAGTGTGCATTTATATATGGTGAAATAGGGAACTTAAATATTTTTCTGGGTGATAAAATGCACAAACCACTGAAGTGGCGAGCTGTGAAACAGGCAGCAGAGGTTCTCTTCTGTCTTGATTAGCATTAGGAGCAGGCATTTCTGGGCATTGTTCACATGAACACTTACAGATGCCCGAGTTCACAGCAGCGCTGACTCTCTGAAAGCTAGTGATGCTAAGATAAACTTGCAGCTATTGCCTTTGTAGGCAGCTGATGTCTTGTGTTTGGATACTTCAGAGATACCCCACGAGCACCAGCTACCTGGCTGCTAAAGCTGTCAGGCTGGTTTCAGTTCAGCAAAAGAGATGCATCAGAAATACTCGGCACACTGAAAATGCATATGGAGAATGAAACTCCTAGTTAATACTGAAGTAAATACAGCAGGTGGTCGCACTGATTGTAGGGCTGTTGCATTTAATTCCCAAACAATCACTGCAATTAGGCACTCACAGCTTTTTCTCCCTCCTAGTTGCCACTGCTCAGGTTAGTTGCAGAGGCCACATGTGGAACTAACCTTGGATGAATCCTGACCTGCAGCACAACCTGCAGAATCTTGTTCTTGCTATGGAAAAACAATGGCATTTATGACAGAACCTTGCTGTTCAGCTTATCTTTTCTGGGATAATAAAAAGCCAAAAGCTTTGCTGTAAGGGCACTACTAGATGTTCAGGTTTGACTCTGAGGCACTCAGCTGTGAGCAAGCACTTCACACATTCAGAGCAGTCAGCACACTGGGTGCCTTGCTATGGTACAGTGCTTTAATACCAAGAGGTTTTCTTTCCTTTTCACTAAAGCAGATTTGTTGTGTAGCTGAAATAGTCTGTGCAACTCAAGTATAAGCTAGAGCCTCTTTTGGGGAAAAAAAATGCATTTTAGGCATTTTTGTAGATTAGAAAGTATAGAAAGTGTTTCTGATTGAACTAAATATAGAAGAGACAGGATTTTATACTTCAATGGAGTGTTGTTATCTTCCATCATGTTTAATATTTTGCTGAAGATATGCTAAATTCTGTCTGGACCATTAATAGGGCTCTTTAGAACCATTTTTATATGATTGAATTTTTGTGATTTCTTAAGATGGAAGTTTATATATAATTTATATCTCTTTAAATGCCCTTGTAAACAAACATCTCTTAATTAGTACAGAATCATCTCTGGTAGCTTATGAAAAGTATTGTAGAGCTGTAAATATCATGACACTTACTTTGAAAAGCATTAGCTTAAGGAGGAGTGAAGCAGGTGTGAGTACCAACTTCTGCTAAGCAGTGGGGGATATAAGTACGTATTTACCTATGTTTTTGTGTATGGCCATGATACCCAGGAACATACAAAACAGTATGAACACATCTCATTTTCAGTACCATTGAAGCCACTTGCAGCCAAATTCTGTCATTGTTCAAGAGTGTGACTGTGCACAAACTGAAAAGAACTGAAGCCCTTAAGAGATGCTACCTCACTGTGCCAAGCTGTAGTAAGAAAGGGTTGGTATTGGGGTCAGAAGGCAGAGTTCCTCTCTCTGCTTCCACCTTGGTGCAGGTGAATCCTGCAGTCACAGTGGGGAAGCTGTTGCTGCTGGTCTGCATTTCTTAAAGACTTGGACATAATGAGAAGTTTATGAATAATGATGCTGTCTGTGTTCATGTCACAAGAGGATCCTGAGCTGCTGTGTTTGCTGATTCTCTCTAAAACTTGAGTGCTCCCTGTACACAGGTATTTGCATTTCATAAATGAAACTGTGAAGAATCTTCCTGTAAAAAAATGAGCGTTTTGCTACTGCAGTTAGCTCACTTCTGTATTTTATGCTGAATTTCATGTCTGTTAGGGAGATAAAATCACCTTTCTTTAGGGAGAAAACACAACCATTACTTAACTGCAGGGGACTCTAACCCAGAGTTCTGGGCTTGGCCCAAGCTGCTTTGGTTCACAATGTAGCTGAACAGTGTTTGACTCCAGAAGTGAATTTTTGGTGCAGAGATTCTCCTCCTATGCATGTTATTAAGACAGATTACGTAGGCATTGTGCAGCAATGAAGAACGGCTCTAGATTTAAACCTTTGTGTATTAACTTCATTGCATAGCACCGTGACCAGGATAGGTTTGAATGTGGATGAAAAATGTGAAACATGAGAGAAGTAATCTGAAATGCTTTGGTAATTCTGTCCAGTCTGTAATAGTAGGTGTTCTCCTAGATTCATTACAAATGGGTTTATATTCTTTGAAGTGGGGATTGGTTTGTATTAAACTTGTACTGAATTTACCTTGCGATAAGGTCAGAGGGTGACTGGTTTTTGGACTAAAATGGTTAATGTACAGAAATGAGTGATTTTTAGGTCTTGAATCTATTTCACATAGATCTGTTGTTGTCACTAGCATGGCTTGTGATGATTGCATTTTCAATGTCATTGAAGTGTTTGATATACAGTGTCCTTTTCAGAGTATCACCAAGCAAGTATATTTGGCAGTTGATTCGAGAGTATGTCAGCCAGTACACAGAGCTGGTTCAGTAGAGCAAATTTGGGACATATGAAATAGAGATTTGTTCAGCAATTCTACCATTAAAGTATCTTGCACAAAGCACAGTTAGGGCCATCTTGTGAGGCAAGCATTGTTTCATACCCATATATGCATTGGTGATGCCCTGTGGAGTGAGAGGTTTGTAGGTGTGAGGGGTATATGGGCTGTGGGTGTTGAAGCGACAGCACCCAGCCTAACCCAGCCAACTTCGGCTGGAGCCAGCATGAAGGGAAATTCAGAGCATGCAGTATGGCAGTGTGGACATTTAGTGGCTTTCTGCCCATTTCCTTGCCACCCAGCAGCTGGAGATGCTGCAGCTCTGAGATGTCTCCCAGTATGGCCAGGACTGCTCCATGTCTTGACCAGGCAATCCGCTAGTAGGGGGGAATGGGTGCGGACCAGAGCGGTTCTGGGGCTTCCCATGGGATGACAAACTTTGCTGACAGAGTTGCTCCTTCCCTCCTACAGCCAGCTTTGGGCCAACAGAATGGATACACCTTAAGGTCCTTTCCAATCCTAACCATTCTGTGAGTGTGTGTGAGAGTCATTCTTCTGATTTGTTGGGGCTGTGAACATCACCTTGAGGATGTGCAAGGTGAACACTAGCCATGAATTCAACCTCTCTCTAGTGAGTTTTACATTCTTGTCCAAAGTTGTTGAGAAACAGATGAGCATGGCCCTTTTGAGGCTTTCCATAAATGATCTCTGGCAGTCAGCTGCACAATGTCAGAAGGGGAGCTCTTGTTTATGCCTTTGGGTGCAGCTTCAAGGAAATGCCTACCCTGTGCTACCCCCTATAAACACATGGAAGGCTGTCCCATGCATTTGTCTGCATGGTTTGCCCAGCCAGGGTTGCAGGGTTCACACGCACATGTTTCACTTGAATGTGAAGCTGTCACCCTGTACCACGAGTGTCTGTGGCCATTTAGTTTTGCCAGGGCCTGCTTGAAACATGCCATGCTAAAACTAAGCAACTTGTTTTGGATGTGCACTTTGCCTTTCCAGCTGGCTTTGCACAGATCAGTGGCCTCCAAATAAAGTCTCTAGATTTATACTTGAATGGTTTAGGAACCTTAGTTACTGTCAAAAAGCTGTTCAGCTACTGCCCGAACAACTGTCTGCTGTGTGACTAGCTGCAGGCCACTTCCATCTGCTCTGCTGGACCTAAAAAACCCTTAAGAGAGGCCCTGTGGGAGGACTGTGTGTGGATTAGGTCACTCCACAACCTGCCAGCACTGGATCAATCAGACTGGCACAGATTTAAGTCACACAGTTGGGGGTGGTTTGCTGTTACATGCATGGGAGCAATTTTGGTTTCTGTGTTCATAGAAATGGTGATTGGAGTAAATATCTATGGCTTTGTCCAAGTAAGTGTTGAAAAACCTCCAAGGACTGCACTTCCACAGCCCTTATGGGTAACCTGTTCTGGTTGTGCACCACTGCCCTAGTAAAAAAATTCCTTCCTAATGTCCATCCTGAACCTCCCAATTCACAGCCATTGCCTCTTGTTCTATTATTTCCATTATTTGGCCCCACTAAGAAGTATTTTGTTCCCATTGCAACACCCATCAAGTAGTTGTAGGAATTTCTTGGAGTTGTTGCAGTTTCCTTGGAATGAAGATTATCCAGTGTGAACAATAGGGGGTTTTGTTTCCTCTTTTTCCCCTCTGCATCTTAGTATTGCATTTCTTGGTGCGCTGAAATGGATTTGCATTTGGGATTTCATACATACGGAGAAGCTTATTGACCATTATTTAATAAACTCATTTAACACAGTTTCAAAACTGGTTAGGATCAAAGAGCTTAATTTACTTTTGCATGGCAGCCTTTTCTGAGGGAAGTGGTGAACCATAGCTCACTGGCTTTCATTGCTCCTGCCTTTTCATAGCCAAGCACTGGAGCAAACTGGAGTTTCTGAGGACTTAAATGAACTTCTAGTGGATGCCTCATATTACAGGGAAGTTCCTAACATTACTGTTAAGTTGCTGCTTTGCCCACCACATTGTGGGACTCCAGGATTCATTTTGCTCTTGGTTCTCAAACACGTGCCAGTATTGCCCATTAGGGTTTACATGGATTCAAAACCAGATCAGGGTATTTCCAGCTGGTGGCTGTTGTGTTAGTAGCCAGCAAGATGCTTTCTGCTTTATATGAATGGGGTGAACCACCTGACTGCTCCTAGACATGGCCACTGCTGTGGAACACTGACCCAATCTGTGGGCTTAGTTACTCATTTTTATTAAGCATTAGAAGAGCTGTAATGCAGATTTATAGGACCATGTACGCTTGCTAATGGAGAAACAGCGAACTCTTGGGCATCTGAAGCCCCTTCATCATCTGGCACAAAGGAGAACGTGGTAGATCAGAGACAGGTCATGCATGCACCTCTTTCTATGTGTGAGGCTGTCCCTGAAACAGCTGCAGGCTTGAGGATTCAGATTTTGGATGGCTGTTTTACTTAGATCCTGACCTTCCTGGTAAATGCAGCACCAGTGGTGAGGGGGATGTTTCTGTGCATCCACATGAGGTAAGTGCCCGTTTCTCCAGGCACCGATGTCCTGACCTGACACCATCCTTGTGTGGGTGAAGGTGTGACAGGCAGATTTTGAAGCTAATTACCCAACTTCAACCACACTTCATGCACTGAGATTGTCGCCCCATTGCTCTGAGACCGGGCTGCTGGGTTGTTTTTTTCTTGCTTGTTTTCTAGATGGAATTTAAGGCATGAGCTGTAAAACACAAAGCGGCTCCAGCCACGATCACCTCTGTGAGTGCCTTTCCCTCCTCCAGTGGGCAGCTGAGGAAAAGCAAAAGCTGTCAGGTCCCTGCAGAAAAAGAGAGAAATTAAAGCTGGCAGAGTCTGTATGTGACAACTTATCTGCTGTGGAGCTGGAGTCCCGTGTTCCTGCTGGTGTGATCTGTTAACACAACATGCCTGGAATGTTTTCTTACATTCTTACACTTCTTTTGCGATGTGCTAAATGAAAGACGGGGGGATATTTACTCCAGCGCCACAGGAATTGTGTGGGCTGGGTTTCTGCTTTTTACATTCACAATCTATGCCATCGATCATGCTGCTTGTTGTGTTTCAACATATGAATTAGCCACATAAACATGCCTGCACTTACATAAAGAGCTGCGTTAAAGCTGGTGATTTATATGCTGTAATGGATTTATAGGTGCTGAGTAATTAAATGTAAGCTCCCATTAAAACCAAACATGAAGTTAGAGCGGGTCTTTTAGCAAGTGTGTTTATTACATTTAGTACTATCAATTGCTAGAGCTTAGAATGCCTTAAAACAATGTTTTAATACTGTGCGTTTCAGTTCCTCTTATTGATCAGTTAAAATGCTTTCCTTAGTGTCAGTCCTGTGATGTTCTTCTCCTGTGAAGTCCTGGTTTACCTGGTTGGCAGGTAACATAAAAGAATTAGTGCTTTAAAATGACTCACAGCCTGTGCCCTCTGCACCCTGGTGATGATTCTGTTAACCTCCCAGTTGATGGTAAGGAAGTGCACTAACTCCTTACGTTCTCCCTGCAGCAAGCAGACTTTCTTCAAACAGCAACAGAGGCAGAAAAGTTGAGTATGTAGTCTGGTTTCATTAACGTTCTCCAGGATTAATATTAAGTAGATCTCAGATTCCCTAATGAAGAGTCCCTCCCCAGCATCCCTATAGGCCCCCTTCAGATACTGGAAGGCTGCTATGAGGTCTCCACG
>JBCJKH010075985.1:10702-28468 GCA_039877255.1 Loriculus beryllinus | reverse complement strand
GGTTTAGTGTGAGGTGTCCCTGCTTATGGCAGGGGGGTTGGAACTGGATGATCTTAAGGTCCCTTCCAACCCTAACTGTTCTATGATTCTAAATGTAAGCCATATTTAAAGATTATATCACACCATATAAAGAAGTGTTGTGCAAAACAACATGAAACAAATCTCACCTGGAGTAACCATCATTCTTCCTTTGCAACAGTGAAGTTGGTTTATTCCAGGTTCAGTTTGAGTACTGCCTTTCAGCCTTAAAATGTTTCTGTGCAATTAATCTGTTTCACTGCAGAAACAGCAGCACCAGTTTAACCATATTGATTTAGATTGGAAAGTCATTAAGCTGCAGCAGCTTTATGAGTTACTGCTCTGCTGGTGGGATGAACTAGCAGTTTGTATGCATTTACTCGCACTGAGGGTACTGGGTTAATTCAGTAATTGCAGTTCCTGAGGTCAGAATGAAGTCAATGGAAAAACTCCTTCTGTGTGGCTTATTTGTTCCCTTTCTACATTTGCTCAATAGAATCATAAAAGCACATGATCAATAGGTCTATATTTCCATTAGTTCAGACTTACTTTGCCCTCCCACTGGGAACCACTTAACAGCTAAATCACAAACCGCTCTGCTGTTACCAATACGAGCACAAGAATAATTCAAGGTGGATGCTGTCATATTTTTCTGTCTCCTCCTCATAGCTGTTCTGTAGACTCAGAACACTTCACTGGGAGGAGTTCAAATTGTCTATGTAAGACACTGATTTCTGTTTCTATAACTTGCTGTTGTTTTCGTGTTTGCCATAGGGAACAGCAGCACCTGGGTACAACAACAACTTACCTCTTTTTCTTTCAATTAAGACTTTAGGGCCTTCTGTGCTGGCAGGAGTTGCTGTGATGGTTTTACTTATCCCATTTAACTCTGCAATAGCAATAAAAACCAGAGCATTCCAGGTAAGGTACCAGCAGACAAGGTGATGTTACCTGAATTGGCAGCTGTGCTATGAGAAGTTAAAGCATCAGTGGTTGTCTTGGCCATGAATGAGCTGCCATTTGCATCAGTTTACTTATGAGTAAGATCTTACTAATATATTTAATAACTGTATCTTCTCAGATAGGTTTTCCATAGTGAATCGAATGCTGTTTAAGGGAAAGGTGTGGCATTGAGTCAGTGGCTCTTCATACTGCTGGAGCAGCTTTTGGGATTAGCAAATCTCTTTGTCTCCATATCCCTTTGCCTGGGAGCTCCTTCTAGGAGCATCTAGAGGAAAGGGAACTAAATGCTGTTCTTTAAGCTGTGAATGAGTGTTTTCAGAGGTGGGAACTGAAACCTGGCAGCCTGGGTTTTATGCTAATAGCCAGTGTTGATTTTTTGCTGCTACTGATCTGGGCTAAAGTTGAATTAGTGTCTTAAGGTAAAAGGAGCCTTTATTCCTTTCTTTGTAGTCTCTAGTCAAGGAAGGCTGAAAAAAACCCAATATAATAGTGCCCTCTGGCTTTGTGCTAGAAAAAAGTAGTAAGTGGCTTGTGCTGTGCAGCCTATCAGTGACTTTATGGAAGATTTGTTAAATCTTCTTCTGTTGATGTGTAAAGGTAAGAGTTGGAAAACAAATATAAATTATGACATTTAAGCACAGCCTTAGGAACAGAGTGCTATTATTACATGCCTTAAAGAGACACCCAGACTTCCCACTAAATCTCTTTGATGCTGTCACACTAGTATTAACATTCCTTTTCTCCCGTGCCCATTATAAGATCCGCAGAGCTGCTTAACTTGGTGTGCATGTGTGTGAATGCAGGTTTTCTGTCTATACAGCTGATTAGGGATTTTTTATGTTGTTTAAATAAGCATGAAGCACTGTGTTCTAATGTATAGGAACAAAAATAAGCTAGGAGTAACCACAATTGTCAAGGGATACCCCAAGAAATACAGCTATGCATATTAGGAAAATCAAAGGAAGAAGCAGGATAGTATTGTTGTGAAGTGCCTGAATCTTTCTTTAAGGTGGTTTTAAAAGGATAATAGTGAAGATAAGGGGAAAGCTTTTGTATCCTGGTTTCTGATACTTTGGAAGTATAGACGTGTACAGTAATACTGAGGGCAGTCTGTCTATCTTCAGTTATCTTGTGCATCCTCTTTAGAAATAGCCCAAGGACCATCACAGCTGTGAGACAACATGTGGAAAACTCTCTTCTCCTGTGACACTCTGTCTCCTGTGTTTACTAATAACCTAGGTGGAACAAATGCGATATAAAGACTCCCGCATCAAGTTAATGAATGAGATTCTGGGTGGTATAAAAGTGCTGAAGCTCTATGCTTGGGAGCCATCATTCTCAGAGAAGGTGTTGGAGATACGGAAGAATGAGCTGCGAGTCCTCAAGAAATCGGCCTACCTCAATTCTTTGTCCACCTTTGCATGGATCAGCGCACCATTCCTGGTAAGTGGAATTTGCATGGACAAGTACATCCGTGAAGCATAAGTCTGGGGCTTTCTGCTTGCTAAATGTACATAGGAATAAAATGTAAATACTCTTATCTCCCCCTCCCCCCCATATTCACATGCTTTGAAGCAAAGTTCCCTGTTCTCCAGAGCCTCTTTGTTAATCGGTATTAAAGTATTTCTTGATAAAGCCTGCCAGTGGAGGCTGGGAATTGCTGTCACTGGACAATTTCCAACCACTTCAGAATACTTGCCATAACAAATTGAAACTAGAATTGAAAGCTCAGGGATATCTGTGCGTAGCCAAAATAGCAAGAAGAAATCAATTGAGTCAATCAGGACAATGTCTGCCTTTAGTTCTCTTGTACCTTTTGTGTTACAGTGCTCTGCTTGTTTTAGTGGGAGAGGGAGTTGCTAAATTATTCTACCTAAATTCTAAATTATTCTATCTAAACCCAAGATTGATTTATGTGAAAAAAAATAAAGCCCAAATGATACATTGCTAATTCTGAAATTTCTCTTTCCCTCTGTTTTCCACTTCATCCCTTTTCCAGAATGGGTAACAAAAGCATTCAGATAAGTGCTTTGTCAAAAATATTTCTAGTTTTTAAGACTGAAGGCCCAACCCTGCAGAAATATTCTTAATGGCTTCAAGATCCTGCTTCTTTCATGTTTCCTTAAATGAGCTTCCTAAAATCCACATCCTCGTTCCTGCTTACCATTAGTTTACTGCGTAGGATGGTCGTGGATGGTCCCTGTCATACAGGGAACCAGCAAAAGACCTGGATTTTACTCCCTTTCCTACTGATCAGTAAGCCTTGTTTGCTTAGCTTGCAGTTAACAATGGGAATATTTGGTTGGGTGAGGTTGGAAACGCAGCCAAACCACAGCCAGGTAACAGCTTCGCGTTTGTATTTACCCAAGCTCTGTAGTTCACCTCTTGAATCTCCAACTGAATGTAGCCATTAGTAATCCAAAAGCTATTTTATTCCACATGCCCTTTTTTGTATCGACTTGCTCGTGTGACTTGTCATTCTTCAAGCATGTTGAAAAGGTCAGAAAGGGAGAATTTGCCTGATTTTTGTTGTTGATGCTTTTATTGCAAAGATGCCTATCACGCTTGACTGCTTCTGAAAATGTCAGAATATTACACATCTCACAGCAAACTCATTTTCTGGCTTTCAGGTGGCATTGACAACGTTTGCTGTGTATGTCTCAGTAGATGAGAAGAATATCCTGGATGCAGAAAAGGCTTTTGTCTCCCTTTCCCTGTTTAATATCTTAAAGTTTCCCCTCAGTATGCTTCCACAAGTCATAAGCAACATTGCGCAGGTAAGGAGGATCTGGTTCAGAAGTTGTTTCCAACAGCTTGAACAAAAAGAACCTCAGATGTCCCTAGTTTCTGGCATGCAGAGATCCCTTGCGTCTGCCTGTGGGGTGGTTTTCTTTCTGATACCCTCTCTCTACTGCTGCCCTGTATTGGAAAGCCTGGCTCCTGAGTGAACTCTTGCCTGTGTGAATTTTGCTTTGCTCAGATGAACTCAGCTTGGGCTGAGAAATTTCACCCATTTAAAAGCTTGAATTTCCCCATCAGGCTGATGGCAGGGAAAGAATGAGTCACTGCTGAGAAAGCCCCAGGGTGAAAGCTTAGGCCATTCTGCATGCTTTCTTTTTCAGTAGTAAGAGCATTAAATCCCTATGAAAAGAATGATAAAATAATGTCGCACTCTTTTCTTAGACAAGTGTTTCCCTAAAGAGAATTCAGCAGTTCCTGAGTCATGATGAACTTGATCCGAATTCTGTGGAAACAAAAGTGATTGCACCAGGTAAAGGCATCAGTATTTCTCTACGCCATGCTAATACAACAAACCTTCTGTATTTGGTTTGGGCTGGTTGAGGTCTGAAAAAGGGCAAAAAGAAAATAACAATAATAATCTTGGTTTTAATGAAAAGAAATTGCTGCTTTGAGAAGTACATGTTTATTGTTCAGACTATGTGGAAACTACAGAAGTTGCTGCCTGTTTTTGAGCTTTGAGCTGAGTCATTGGGCCTGAGTTTGCATCTGCAATGTATTGGATGCTATCAGCACTGAATAGTGAAGTGCATGCACCCACTAGGGACAGCAAGACCTGTTCAAACCTTTCACACTGAACAAATGCTCAGGACCATTGTGAACAGTTTTGATTTCTCCTTATGGAAACAGCATCCCAAAACAAATGAGAAAACCAAGTGGTCTCCAAAAGATGTTTCCTCATGTGATACACTTTGCTGATACTGTGGTTTGAAACTTCTCTTGTGTGTGATGCCATAGAGAAGGAGGAGGGATGGTTGTGTGGCTATTATGCAGATACTGTGCTACATCACCCCACCAGGAGGTAAAGAAAGCCTGCAGATCTGGAACTTGTTAGTGTGACAAGAAAAAAGCTGCTCAGAGGGAAATTTAATCGGCTATATTAAAGCCAACAGCATGCAGTGGTCTCCTACCAACTTGAAAGGGGTTTTTTAAGTGAAGTTGTGCTAACAGTTGGACAGGGATTCTGAGCAGCAAATGTTGAGACCAGCATCAGCAGGGCAGGGTGAAGAGGGCAAATTTTGAGCTCCATAGGTCTGTAAGCTCCAGTCTATAGCTTAAGCTGCAATCAGTTATTTTCACTCTTAAGAAGCCTGTCTTGTGACCCACAGTCGTGAGACTACTTCCCATGCCAGTAGAAAAGGGAACTGCAGTGTACATGAAACACCCAGAAATATTCTTCTGTCTGCTGGTTTCTCAGCCATATTGTTCTGTGTAATACATTTCCTGCTTTCTCTATTATTGTGTTTTTGTCATACAGGCAATGCCATCAGTGTAACAAATGCATCATTCAGCTGGGGAAAGGAGCTGAAGCCATCTCTGAAAGAGTAAGATACCTTTATGCAGTTGCAGTGCAACGTCTACCTGCTTCCTGGTTTCTGGCTTCTGGGCAGTCTCTTTGAAAGATGCTTAGTAATACCTGCAGCTTGCTTCTGGAAAAGGTTGTTTCCACACATCACATGTGCCTCTTTTCTGCCTTTGAAACACTCAGCTAATCCTCATGCCTCGTGGTATTTAGGCTTTACAGAACAGTGCTGTAAGGCATTAACTCCACAGCGATAGCATAAAATACTTACCTGTTAAAGGACAGAAAGGCTGCATACGTTTCTTAGATAGACTTTTTTTGAACTAAAACATTAGACAAATCAAACTCATCTCATGAATTATGGGGACAGTTGGGATGTCGACGTTTGGACTTGGGTGTGCCATCAGTGGTCTGTTCTTCTGAGGGTCTTGTGGCAGACTCATCCCTCTGGCTGTAGATGGACCATTCCCAAACTAAGGGGATGCACATATTGCTCATTGGCCAATTTGGAGGAATGAAAACAAATCAAATGCCTGGAAGCAAATACTTCCTTATGTTAGGTTTTGTTGTCAGATTAAAATCACAGAAACCTGAGAAGTATTCTTAGAATGCTCAGTCTGAGGAGCTCCTGCTGCTGTGCTGAGTGTTTCAGGTCAACACGTTTTATATACATGGGTAACTTGCCAGCAAGGTGCTTGGAGTTCAAAGCAGCCAGTTTCATCCAGGCAACCCGACCTGCAGCCAGACTTACTTCAATATTCTGGGATTTACATCTGAAAGAACTGTGTGTTTTCAGCTTAAATTGTCAGCCATCTGGGCCTAAAAGTTACCTGGTGACTTCCTAAAGGAGCAGTAAAGTAAAACTCAGAGGAAAAGAATAATGAAAAAGATTAGAAATTGTAGTGATTTTGAGGCTTTCTGCTTTGTTTTTTTCCTTAAAACAAGCAGATGGACAAACAGAAACCCTCTTTCAGTGTTCAAAACATCAACTAACTGCTTGGTAAGCATCTGCATGAGAATGAGAGCTCTAGTTCTGCATCACAAACACAAGTTTGGCTTGATCTCATTAGTGAAAGGCATTTTGATGGCAAGGAGGCTGTGTCCATCAGCCATTTCTGTATAAGTTCACCTTCAAAACCAGGATCTTCAAGAACACAGTGGGGGAAACAGTAAAGGATTTTAACTAGGAAAGTTTTGTTTTTCTTGTGTTGTACTGAACCCTCTTTACTAGCCCTGGAAACAGGGTACTGAAGTGATTTGAACATTTTTAGATGTGATGCGTTCATCCACTACTTTTGTGCAATTGGTCTTGGTTTTAAAATCAAAACCCAAAAGACTTCTGGAAGATGTCTGCTATCAAAATACCTATTAACCCTGTTTGACTTCTGATGGACTGCTCTGACACAGCAAAGGGGCTTGCTATCAATCCTGCCTCTTTAACAACCAACAGGATAGATTAATGCTGGGTTTCTGTTTACTCCTACAGTTCTGGTTACAGTTGATTGTACACAAGAAAAGGAGGAGAAGACCAGCGACCGAGCTATGCTTGCTATATCCAGTCAGGCTGATTTGTCACTGTGTATTTCAGCCCTGGTTTAAAGACCCATAATGTCTTTAGTAAACTAATGTTTAATTAATTTCCAGCCTGTTTCCTCCACAGTATAAATCTGTTGGTCCCCAGTGGTGCTTTGGTTGCTGTTGTTGGCCATGTTGGCTGTGGGAAGTCTTCTCTGGTGTCTGCTCTCCTGGGTGAAATGGAAAAGCTGGAAGGAGAAGTGGCTGTCAAGGTTGGTATTGTTTATGATGCCATTTAATGATGGCATGGAAATGTGCTGCTTATGCCTGCCATTGCTTATAGTGCGTATCAGGCTAGGGAGGGAATTCTCCTTGCTCCTGTGGCAGCTTGTCTGCATGTGTATTTGGGCTTTGGCCACACCTATTCAGTTGTGTTTTCATGTGGAATAACTTTCCTGATTCTATCTTCTGTACATTTACATTTAGTACACATATATGTATGATGTGAATGTATATCAAACAGGAGCTGTATGTATGTGCTGCAGATCTTAATCAGAGTTGTAAGCACGAATTGCTGCTTGTTACAAGCCAAAGGTTTCCTTTCTGCCTCCTTGTTGTAGGGTTCTGTTGCTTATGTGCCCCAACAAGCCTGGATCCAGAATGCCACGCTGAAAGATAACATTTTGTTTGGCCAAGCTCCCAATGAACAGAAGTACCACGATGTCCTGGAGGCCTGTGCTTTGAAAACTGACCTGGAAGTGCTGCCAGGAGGAGACCAGACTGAGATAGGAGAGAAGGTAACTCATTTGAATAGGTAATTTAAGTCAGACCTGCTTGGTGATTCCTGTTTTAGCTTAAGAGAGAATCAAGTCAGCACGTGATATTGTTTGATCTTTACAATGGCATCCTTGCTGCAATCAACACTGAAACACGCAAAGCAGTTTTGTGCAAGGCAGTTGGGCTTAAACTTGTTCCTAACTTTAAGCGTGTGCTCATGCTCTGATGCATAATTGCACATCCAGTCCTGGAAGATCAGAGCATCTGCCATTTGTTGTCCAACTGTAAAGGTGCATCTGTCCAGAATACGTAAAGCCCTTCCTTTTCCTGTAGGGATAAAAAGGGAGGTAACACATGGCGTGCTTCAAGTGAAAAAATGATATGATCATCCCTTAACACCTCATTTTAATGAGAAACTTTCACATCTGTGATACCAACAGAGATTATTTCTTTTTCATAGGCCACTAAATTTGAGATAGATTCCAGGATATGGGATGCATATGTGGATTTGTATGTAAGATGAGAGATAAGGAAGATGTTCCAGGTGCTGCAGCCCTGCTTTGAATGTTTGCATTTTACATCCTGGTTGATGGTCTTCCTTTTATAGTTTTGTGTTTTAACAGCTCCCTTTAGGAGCTTATTAAGCAAGAGGCTTATTCCATCTCCAGATTGCTGGGTGAGTGGAAGTTTGGCAGTGAACAAACAGATTTAGAGGCGTTCTGTTCCCGTCTCTGGCTCCGAGTGGGTTATTCTCTTCAGCATCTTATGTTTCGATTTAGCATCTGAGTGTTTGGCTGGGTGAGAGCCATGGAAAGTCATAGCTGCTGTTGTGTGATGTGTTTTGTTCTCTCCTCTCTTCCCCCCAGGGCATCAACCTCTCCGGTGGCCAGAGGCAGCGAGTGAGCCTGGCTCGTGCAGTGTACAGCAACTCTGACATTTACCTCTTGGATGATCCTCTTTCTGCTGTGGACTCGCATGTTGCAAAGCACATCTTTGACAAAGTTATTGGTCCGGATGGGGTACTTAAAGGAAAGGTAAGCTGGCGTTTAGACCCTCTTCAAAACGCACACAGATGCTGATGGGTAACGGGAAAGTTGTTCCACCACTGAGGCTGGAAGTGCCGAATCATTCCCGTGTTCCATTGGCAGCGTGGGCACCTTTTCCCCACAGCACAGACTGCAGTGAGCTGCTATTCGGGCATGCCCAGGAGTGATGTGATCTAGTCAGAACATGTAGAGGCACAAACTTGGTCTGTCTTTTAAGATCCCTACTGTAAGATCTCCAAAAACAAGGCATTTGCAGAAACCTGCAAAGGTTGTCAGCATAGTGCTGCTTGTTGGTACTTGGAGGCGGTGCAGAGGAAGTTGTAACAGCTTAGTGGTTTTACAGAGGTCTTTGGCAGCCTGCAATCAAATTGCAGGCTCTTTGCTTCCCCTTTACTCCCGTTGTGATCTTCTCAGACTATCTCAGAGCTCAAAAGGGAAGGGCGGCAATGAAAATCAGCATAAGGGAGAAGAGGAATAATCATTCAGTTGGTTTACTTCCCCCTGTGGTTATATCAGCAAGCCGTAGGAAGCACTGTGAGTTCTTGTGCATCTTTCCAAGCTAATTTGCCTAAAAAGGACATTGTATTTCCCCTGGCATTTCACCTTGACACAATAACTCACTGCCTGTCCCAGAGATGTGGTAGTATTTGGCTTGCTGAGTAGTGTTAGTCCCCACAGTGACAACTGAGAGATGTGGGCTTTCTCTCTTTCCAGACCCGAATTCTGGTGACCCATGGCATCAGCTTCCTGCCTCAGGTGGACCACATCGTTGTCCTGGGAGATGGCAAAATCTCCGAAATGGGATCTTACCAAGACCTTCTGAAACAGAACAAGGCCTTTGCCGAATTCCTGCGGAATTATTCACTTGATGAAGACTTCGAAGAGGACGAACCGACAGGTACAAAGTTGCTTTTTCTTTAAACATGTGTTTTTCTGTCAACCAGATTATAGATATTTTCTCTGTATAAAGGGACCCCTGCTTCTTCATGACAACCTGGCATTGGCCTTTCAGCCCTGCTATGAAAGTCATTGTCTATGGCCAGGTCTGTGTTATTTATAAACGTTTCCACAGATTTCTTTAAAATCATGAAATTTTGAAAGTTGGCGATTTACTTTACAATTGACAAAGTCAAGCTCAGCAGGAAAATGGAGTTGCAAGAACCAACTGTACTTGCTGTCAAAGGGGCTGCACAGAGTATGATATTTTTCCTCTGTATGCTGCTGTTGTTTTTCATATTGTGAGGTTGAAATGAGATTTTAATCTTGGTTACTTTTCAGCTCAGTTTGATTCTGATAAAATAATAGAAGACAAGAGCATTTCAGTAAATGTTTCCTCTGTGTGAGAGTGTTCCCATGCTCTTTGATTGCAGCACTGCTCCAGACAGACAGAGGGGAACGTGTATGGTATCTTGTAGCAGCAGCAGAGGCTTGCAGTAGTTCCTGCATGACTCCTCCATCCCAAGATCATGCCTATAGCATGCTCTAGAAATGAATTTAGTACTAATGCTTAACATTTCTGATGCACTAACTGAATGTGATGTATATTCATTTGGCAGCAGCCAGCCTGCCTTATAAGAGGAGAAGTGATGTAAGCAAAACTATTGGCAAGTTTATGCACTATGAGTTTCCTGCTATGGAATTGGTTTTCATGACTCTTGCTTCGCATAGCCACCTCTTTTCTGTGCTGTCTGCTTTATTCAGCAGAAACTGAGGCAAGATCTTGTTTTGCAGTGCTGGAGGAGGAGGAAGTCCTGCTGGCTGAAGACACCCTCAGCATCCACACCGACCTGGCAGATAACGAACCGGTGACAAACGAGGTCCGCAAACAATTCCTCAGGTAAACATGAGGTTCATGTGCATGTGTCTGGGGTGAAACGCATCTGAAAGATGTTATTTACATGTGGCTTCTCAGTGGGGGCTTTAGTTTCCTCTTATAAATGAATTGGTTTGGTGTCCTTTTGAAAATAAATGTGAAAGAACATGCAAAGAAGGTCAAACATCTCTTCCTGCAGTCCAGTGCCCTAAAAGCAACTCTGGTTCTTGGGTAACACCACTGCGTGTGTGAACCCACACAACAGTTAACTGCTATGAGTTGCATGATAAATAAACCCTTTGCATTGTGCCTTTCCATTGGGAATCTTGGAAATCTTGATAAGTGTTTATAACCATACCCATAGATGCTGTCCAACTACTGTTGATGTCAAAAGAGAGAAGATCAGGGATTAGTTTTGAAATGTCTGTCTTGTGATGAAGCCTCTAAAGGCCTTTACTAAAGAGCCCAGGTACCTTTGTTGGGTACCATGTTCTAGGCATCACTGAGCATCACTGAACATTCAGAGGGGTGGTACAGGCACCTATGGCTGTGAGTGAGGCTGGCATGGGAGCTCAGCAGAAGAGCTGGGACTAAGTCCAATGTGCTGCATCCCATTCCTCTTGTAGCACTGCCAAAATATGCCCTTTTTCTCCTAATGACTCTTGTGTTTTAACCAGGGAGCTTAGTGTCATATCTTCTGAGGGAGGAGAATGTCCCAACAAGATGTCAACTAAACGAAGAATCTGTGAAAAGAAGCCAGCAGAGCCTCCTCTGCCAAGAAAAAACCCGAACGAGAAACTTATTCAGGCTGAAACAGCTGAAACGGGAAGGGTATGGTTTGATTCCCCACTCCCTTCTCCTACATTCTTTTCTGGTTTATTTCTACATTTGCTCCAGCTCTGTTAAATGTATTGTATAAATCACGGCTGCAGGCTTTAGGCATTAATCTGGTGGCCACAGATCATTAAAATCTGGGATTTTGGCAGAGGTTTCTGCACCTGGCAAGGGCTATGTACTTAGGGAAAAGGGGAAAAAAAAAATCCCTTCCAGCTCCTGCCACAGTTGCCTGATCCCATGTCCTGTGCTCTGTCAGCCCTGCTTTGTGCTGCAGAGCTTTCAGCACTGTTGGTTTTAAACCCGTTTGGCTGCTGTTGAGTCCAGCTGCAGCACAGGCTGTTTGATGAACCACAGCAGTGGGTTATAGGAGCCAGCTGCCTGCTGTGTGCCAGCGGGTCTGGTCTGCCTAAAGGATACCTGCCATCCCGTCTTTGAGAGCATTTTATAGGTACAAAAGTGGCTGTACTCTTCCCAAACAGGGCCAGGGAGCTGAAATGGAAGCAGGGAAAAAGGGAGAAGGAATTAAAAGAAGATGGGAATACCAAAGTCAAAGAAAGAGCAGGAGGTTTTGTTAAAACAATCCCCTTTGCTTCAGAAGGCTCAGTGTGTCCTGTTGAGCCTGATGTACATGGTCCATGGCACAGACATCTAATTAACTGTTTCTGTGGATTACTTTAGCTTACAAAGTCCCTAATCAACAACACTTGTGCCTTTAATTATTCCTTCTCATGGGTTTGGGGCTTTTATAAGACTTGGTTTTGTCCTGAGTCCTGTCTCCTTTTGCTTCTCTGCCTTTTTGCGCTACCTTACAGACAGCATCTTTACTTTTTGCCAGCAGCATCATCTGTTTATGTTCTTATTGGGGTGCACCAGCATTTGGTACCTCAGTTGAGCTGCTGCAAAGACACCTGAATGGAGGCACATTCAGCACTTTTCTTTAAATAGGCCACTTAAAATAGTCTTGAGCTCGATAGCCTGCCAAGTTGCGTCTTTTGCCTGAAAAACTTGGCTTCTGTTCTCGTTACATCTTTTCTTACTTTTTTTCATAGTCTTAAAAACTAGACCCCTACAAAACTAATAAGATACCTCAAAATGGAGGAAAGAAGGATTTCAGAGATCTTTCTGACTTATTTTCAATGTCATTACCCTGACGTGGAGCTCCGATGGATGAACTGTTCCCTGGGGTGTGTTAAGGCTTGGGGCTGTTTTGAATTTAGCAATTCCTCTGATGAGCAATTTATGTCTTTTATACTGTTTAAAACTCCTGATTGTGTAAGTTGTACAAACCAGTTGTGCTATGTGATTTTGCAGGTAAAGCTAACGGTGTTCTGGCAATACATGAAGGCTGTCAGCCCTGTCATTTCTTTAGTGATATGTTTCCTATATTGCTGTCAAAATGCTGCTGCCATTGGGGCCAACGTGTGGCTCAGTGACTGGACCAATGAGCCCGTGATAAACGGGTCTCAGCACAACACATCCATGCGAATCGGGGTCTATGCTGCCTTGGGCCTGCTGCAAGGTGAGACCAGATGAAACCACGATGTCTCAATGTTTAGTAAAAAGGAATTAGGTAGGAATGACATGGCAGCAGTTGCTGTGGCCCAGAATTGCCCCCCAGATCCCATCCTCAGAAAGGGGAGTAATGTAACCTGGACTTACAAAGTCTGAGCTCAGCCCAACACCTCTAATTTTGTTGTGAAGCCCTTGGAGGGGGTGACATGGAAGCTTGAGAGAAGCAGGTTGGAAATAAAACATGCAAATGTAGGTGCGGAGGACACCGAAGGGTTGGGGTGAAGTTGTAGCATTAGGACTTGATGGAGGCTTCAGAAAAGCAGAGGGAAGATGGTTGTGTATCCATCTAATGTGGACAGCATGGTGAAATCCTTCAGGGCATGTTCCTGTGCCTTAGGCAGCAGCGACTGCAATGCTGTAGTGCTAATGTGCATGGTAAGAGAAGGGTGGGCAGGGAATATGGTCAAGCAAAACAAGCTTCTTAGCACAACAAACTGCAGCGAGTCAGAGCTGTGAATTGTTCACTGGTTAACACATCTCCTCTTCACGTGTCAGGCCTCATAGTACTCATCAGCTCCTTCACCCTGGCCATGGGAGGCATTAATGCAGCACGGTCCCTCCACACTGCCTTGTTAGAGAACAAATTTCACACCCCACAATCCTTCTATGACACCACTCCCACGGGCCGGATCATCAACCGCTTCTCAAAGGACATCTATGTGATCGATGAAGTGATCCCACCAACCATCCTGATGTTCCTCGGAACCTTCTTCACCTCTCTATCGACAATGATTGTAATTATAGCAAGTACTCCGCTCTTCACTGTGGTTATAGTTCCACTTGCAATTCTGTACTTCTTTGTTCAGGTAACTGGAAAAATATCTGACTACCATTGCAATGATTCTCACTCCATTGATTGTGTTTCCTTTTAGGAACAAACAGTACGAATTTGGGGGAAATTAAAGTATCTGCAGTAATAATATGTTGGTGTAAACAGAACATCATTCTCTCAGAAAAAGAAATGTCCTGAGAGATGTGACCATGGAATAAATAGGCATAACTCATTTTTGCTCTTAAGTAAAAGCAAGTAAGCCTACTGCTAGAGGTAGAGCTGTAGTGCACTTCAATATGTTGAAGTGTGGATATATTTGACATACTGACAAGTGCTTAAGGTGGTGAGGAGTTAAAGTGCTGAAAATAGAAAACATCAATTTTATTGATTTCTGAGCAGAAATGAAGCTTATTGTCTAGAGTGTAAATAGAGACCTGATAATGGAGGTGCAGATTTGTGCTTCATCATCTTGAAAAATGAGGCTCTTACAAATGGATTCGTTAATTTAGGCTATGTTAACTAAACTGAAAGGGACATGAGGAAATTCTCCTTACAGTCTATAGAAATTGCAGTTACCCAACACTGCTGTGAAGTGGAGCCAAGATAGCTTTCTTGAAATTCCTAGTATAGAGAATATTTGAGGGGGTTGAAGTGCATCAGTAACAATCTCCTTTAAATCCTTAATCTAACAAATTCTCCACTGTTAATTAAAAGATAAAGTATTTCATGTTTCCTTCCATTTTCTCCCCAAAATGGCAGCGGTTCTACGTAGCTACCTCCCGCCAGCTGAAGCGCCTGGAGTCTGTGAGCAGATCTCCCATCTACTCCCACTTCTCAGAAACAATATCAGGGACCAGTGTCATCAGAGCCTACGGCAGAGTGAAGTCCTTCATAGACATCAGTGATCTGAGGATGGATGAAAATCAGAAGAGTTACTATCCTGGCATAGTATCAAACAGGTAAAAAGACATGTAACATCTTGATTCCACTTAGAGCATCCCTAACTGGTCCAAGCTACCATTTACCACTCTGCTTGCATCTGCTTTTCTCCCAGGTGGCTGGGCATTCGAGTTGAGTTTGTGGGGAACTGTATTGTCCTTTTTGCTGCCCTTTTTGCTGTGATTGGTAAAAACAGCCTGAATGCTGGCTTGGTAGGACTTTCAGTATCGTATGCATTACAGGTATGTGTTACAGCTTTCTGTTTGTTGATGGGTTTGCATTGTTGTGGATGGTCTGCATACATTGGCAGTCATTGAAGTTTGTTAAAGCTGAAGTTAATAAGGAAATCATAAAATGAGTTGTGGGACATCTGGAAACAATAGAGACTTACAGTGAATGCCGACAGACCATTAGCAAGCTCTCATGCAGTAGGATTTCAGGGCACTTTGGGAGAATTAAGGTTGTGCTGCACCCCAATAACCCTAGCAGCAGCATGCGGGAAGCTCAGGAAGTGTGAGGTTTAACCACCAAGAACAGGTCATTTGAGCAACGTGGGCTTAATGTGTCCTGCATCATGCCTGCTACGTGTGATCAGTGAATCCAGGTAATCACAGGCAGATCAATAGGGTCCATAAATAGGCAAGATAAAGGGTACTCACCCAAGCTGTGGGCAGTTTAGCAGATTTAATGGCCTCAGTTTTCCAGTGAGGCCCATGACTACAGAAATTGCTTCAAGCCAGCTTTTTTGAGGGCCATTTGTTAAATCATCATGGGATGCAGAAGCTTCTTCACCTGAACACTTGATACTCTGTAGATTTCTTGTCTCGGTAATGGTATTAATGTCAATGCAAAGGTAATTATTCCATTTGTAGTATAAATGTGAATCCATGTAATAGCAGCATGTGGTTTTGTCGTTGTTATTAAACCTGTTGTTCCTTTGTGGGTGATACTTTTGCTCCTTGTCTTCTCCAAGGTGACCTTGTCTCTGAATTGGATGGTCCGAATGACTTCTGAACTTGAGACTAACATTGTGGCTGTTGAAAGAATAAAAGAGTACTCAGAAACTGAAACGGAGGTCAGCTACTGAGCATCAGGCATGCTCACCATCAAGTATGGTGAAATTTTAATGCCCACATTTACATGGTCTCTCTTTAGACTCTTGAGACAATTCCTGCTCTGAGAGCGTTCTCATTTAACCTGAACAAATGTCACACTCGGAACTGTAATTTATGCTATCACAGCTCCAAATTATTACTGTCCTTATGCAGCCTGTGCTCAGCATCTCATTTGCTGCTGCGGTGAGTGGCACAAGAGAGATGAGTTTCACCATCAGAATATTGCTCCCATTGGGTTTGAAGTGTTTGATGCATAGCTCTACCTGCATTGATGGGGCTGTGATCCTGCTAGTGGGCACAGCTGCAGTGCAGCTATCAGGCTGTGCACATGTTTTCAGTAGTATTTCTATTTAATCGGCATAATCAGTCCTCGTCTCCCATGGGAGGCCATCATACCTAGGAATACTGTACTGCCAAATCTAGGGAAAGCATCCAAACGTCTACCTTTGCTACCTCTAAAAGTCTCTAGCAACAGATGGGGCTATGCTGGGACATCTGCTGCTTTCCAGACATACTGGGGTGTGTTAGATGGGATACTAATGAGGAAATGAAGGATCTGAGGTGTAAGGTTCTGAAGATCAAGGATTTAATTTGGAAGCTAAAATGAAGCTAAACAAGATGCTTGGTACATGTTATAAGCTGAAGCTTGAAGTGTTCTTACAAAGTTAATGGGAGAAATGTTAATGTATATCTGTTGAGGATTTGGCCCTATATGCACAGACTTCTTTTCTGTAAACTTCACACCAAAATGGGTGGATGCTTCAGAACCCATGGTTTTGCCTCATTATTTAAATGTACTTGGTAGTGGAGATTTGATTTATCAGAAACCCACAAACATTAATGTTTGTATCTGAGTTTGAATTATTGTTAGTTCAATGTTTATGAAGCATTTCTGACTTCTGTTTCCCTCAGGCTCCTTGGGTTATTGAGGGCAAGAGCCCTCCAGAAGACTGGCCATCCAAGGGAGAGCTGGAGTTTGTGAATTACTCAGTGAGGTACAGGAAGGGCCTGGATCTAGTGCTGAAGGGTTTAAACCTCCAAGTGCATGGTGGGGAAAAGGTGAGTTACCAGCTCTGTGTCTTTGCTAGACCTTTGCTCTCAGGCTGCCAGTGACAGCCATGGAGTAGAGGACAGGGTCTACAAGCACACTTGCCCCAGTGGTAGAAACCTACTCCAGTCACTGCAGGAGCTAGCAGTGACACCCGTGCTGTTGGTGTGGCAGCATCCTCCAAGGCTGGAAGCTGCAGGACCAGTTGCATGGGGCTTTCTGGACCTCCCAAGTTAAGCTGGCAACAGGATACTGTACATAGTGTAGGAGGCACCTGCACAAGTGACAAAAATTCAGTGACAAGAGTGTTTTTTCTGAAGCAGTGCAGATGGCAGAAGGAATTCCAGCTTTTTCCACTCCTTGGCTTTCCCTGTGAAGCTTCTGGCACAGAAGGATATGACATTCTCTGCTTGCTTAATCAGGAAATTGTTCTGGGACATTAATTTCTTCATGCTTCAATTGAAAGTTCTAGGGTTTGTGTGCTGGTGACAGAGCAATTAGCATGGGAAAGTCCTCCACTTAAAGGCTGATACTAAAAGAGAATTATCCTTACAATAAGCAGACAGGAAGACAACCATCTTCTGGAATGAAGATACATGTGCTTAACATAAAGTCAGAATTGCTCTCTGAAAAGCCTTTCTTTCTTGTCGTTGCACTCCTAATATGGGTATTTCACCTCATCACCCAAAGTTACCTAGGATGGCTTTAGGCCTATGTATGTATTTATATGCAATAATATCCTACAAGGATGCTGGAGAGGGACTTTTCATCAGGCACTGTGGTGATAGGAGAAGGGGTGATGGGTTCAAACTGAAACAGGGGAAGTTCAGCTTAGATGTAAGAAAGAAATTCTTTACTGTGAGGGTGGTGAGGCACTGGAAGGGGTTGCCCAAAGAAGTTGTGAATGCTCCATCTCTGGTGGTGTTTAAGGCCAGGTTGGACAGAGCCTTGAGTGACATGGTTTAGTGTGAGGTGTCCCTGCCCACGGCAGGGGGGTTGGAACTGGATGATCTTAAGGTCCTTTCCAACC